>BLKR01003741.1:0-133205 GCA_011170035.1 Teleogryllus occipitalis | reverse complement strand
GAGAGAGAGAACGAGAGAGAGAACGAGAGAGAGAACGAGAGAGAGAACGAGAGAGAGAACGAGAGAGAGCGAGAGCGCGAGCGAGAGAGCGAGCGAGAGAGAGAGAGCGTGCGAGAGAGAGCGAGAGAGAGAGACGTTAACCTGCAAACAAAAAAATACCGATTGTCACAAGCTTCTTTAACAAATCTATAAAATTCAAGCTTTGTAAAAGACTTCGTAGTTTTGGCTAGTAGCCTTTACGTCAATCCGTGAAGAGATATCGACATTTTCCTTGATGCATAACGTTGCCCTCAGCATTGAATAATGCCTCCAAAACGATGACAAACTTGTATGTTTTTTATTTATTGTTAAAATACGCATGTTCAATTTCTTCGGAAACGTTTTTGACTTTCCTGTTATTTCTTCATTTGCGGAAACATTCCCATTTTTTCGTAGATATGTCTCGATTTTTCAGAGGATACATTTGAAACATCACTTTCCGCTTCTTTCATGATATCATTAGGAATTTGAAGATTATCATCTTCAGACTCTAAATATGTATCTTTTGATTCAAAAGTTCCTTTCTTAATTGCAGAATGCAAACCAGCTAAAATCACAGCCATCAAAAGGTTACCTCCAGAAGGACGCGCGTCGTCTACTGTACTGCTTCGTCCTCCGTGGCATAGGTGTGCACGCAAAGACATTGTTTAAAAATAAAGTTTTGTTTATGACGCGAGGTTTACCTGAGCTTTATTAACTCTGGAAAAGTATGTCCCTCGCGATGCCGGGCTCAGGACACAACTTTTATTCCTCATTAAAGTCCTCATCCCTTTTAAAGCTCTACTTAAACCTCTTATTTTATAAATAACTATTGTGTATGGTGACATTGTTTATATTTTGTCCTTGAGTGTACCTTTCAAGGGACGAACTACACAATTTTAGAAAAAGTGTGGTAATGCCCCAAAAAACAGATGTCAAAATTCTCCTACATATACACTTTCTCGGGTTTCCGGTCACAGAAAAGACTCGGGCCGCCGCGTCCCCGTCTCCCCGTCTCCCCGTCTCCCCGTCTCCCCGTCTCCCCGTCTCCGAGTCCCCGTCTCCGAGTCCCCGTCTCCGAGTCCCCGTCTCCGAGTCCCCGTCTCCGAGTCCCCGTCTCCGAGTCCCCGTCTCCGAGTCCCCGTCCCCACTCATCAGCACAAACGTCTACTTAGGATGTCGAATTCTCCTTTCGTGACCCCCGTACAGTCTATATGAAACCACATATGACAACCTTCAGAGCCCATTGCTTCACCATGTGCTTTGTACTCGTTACATTTGTCGCATTTTCTCTATCCTTGTAAATTGGTAATGTGGTCAGCATGCTTTTGTTATATCTCTTTGGTTGATCTAATGGAAATCGAAAGTTCGAGCATTTTTAATTATTTTCTTTGCATAAATAAAACTGGAATAATATTTATATGGCGTGAGTCCCATCATCATTAAAGTCTCCGATTCTGGAAAAATTAAAAATTTGAATGTCCCATGCTTCTTTTGATTTTAATTTTTTCAAGAGATGTCTGGAGGATTAGTAGAATACATGTCGCAATATTATAATTCGTTTGATTGATTTTTTCGTGTTTCCGGGCGCGTCAACTGCTTTGGTCATTAGTCCGGTTAGTGTAGTGCATGTTTTTTTCTCGGGAGATGGCGAAGATTTTCCCCCGCTGGATGGCAAGATCCGGCGCCGACCTACCGTCTGCTAGTGGAGTTTCCCCCTAACCAGGACTCTCCCACCACCGGGGCACCGCCCCAGCCGGGACAAGCTCTAAGCTCCCGACCGGTCTCCCAGAATATGTGGTAGTGTAGTGCATCGCCTGCTATTACGATGCATCATTTACTGGCTCACGCATTAGTCGATTGGTCGGGGATGTTAATTCACGTCCGTCTTTAGACTCCGTGCACTTCACGGCTGACGTTGCGAGAGGAGGTGCAAGGTTCACATTGCACCTCCGTTGCACATTGCACATTGCATTGCAAGGTTCACATTGCACCTGACGTTGCGAGAGGAGGTGCAAGGTTCACGTTGCGAGAGGAGGTGCATACCATCACGTCCAAAATTCATGAGGAGACGAGACAGTTGATTCCCGACCGTCTTCACATACTACGTTCGGATTGACGTTGTGGAAGAAGGGTCCAGCAGGATGTTCACCAGAGCTGCTAACACACTGCATCGAGGCCTCCATGGCCGGGAGGGAACGATGAGCCGAATAGAAACGTGAGAGTGCGGGAAGAGCGTGGCGGCGGGAAGAAGGGCGAGGAGGGGCGTGGCAGGGCGTGGCGGAGCATCTCTCGACGGGGCAACCGGTCCGGCGCGGTGGCGTCCGCGACCGCGACCGCGTTCGCAGCGAGCGAGCCCCTCGAGGGTTGGTCGAGTCTTGGAGAGGCCGGTACGTGACTCGGGTGCGGGCGCGGCGCCGGCGTCGCTGCTCCGGCAATTGATCGCCCGGGAGGCGGCTCGGGCCGCGACGGGGCCGGGCCGGAGCGGGCCTGGCCGGGGGCGGGGGCGGGGGCGGGGCGAGGCGAGACAGAGAGGGGCGCCGGGGAGCGGTGCGGATGCGACAGGGAGCTGTGTGTCGCCCGGTGGAAGGAGGTCCGACTATTTTAATTGACGCCGACGGCAGACAAGTGGAGGTGCTCGCGCCGCCGCCGCGGGCGCTTTGATCGCTTCATGGTCCACCGCAGCCGCCGCCGCCCGCGCGCGCGCCTCGATATGTAGATCTCTTCGGGCGCCTCTCCCCGCACGAGCCTCCGCCCGCTTCAATTATTGCCATTGTTATGACAGAGTTGTCGCTGCTGCCGCCACCGCTACCCCATACCCCACACTCCTCTTTTCCCGGCTGCGGCCCAATTACGAGGTTCGCGACGCCACCGACGCCATCCCGGCCCCCTCCCCCTGGCCTCATCCACTCCTCTGTCGGCGCCCTCGCCCGTCGTGCCGGCGCCCGTCTTTCTCCCTTCTCCGGTCCCCGCGTCCCACCGTCACGCCCGCGCACTCACGTCCCCGCCCCCTCCCCGCCCCCTCCCCGCCCCCTCCCGCGTCCCCCGCGCCACAACGAAGCCTCCCGTGCCGCCGGCGCCTGCGCCTCCGAGCGCTGACTCGTCGCTGCTGCCTGATTCAGGTGAGAGGGTGAAGCCGCCTCGCGAGGCACAGCCATTCCAGGGAAGTAATAAAGACCTCGTACGCTATCCACCAAAAAATTCCAAGTAAATTTTCTTCAAAATTCTACGAATTTTTAATCCTGTATAAATATTTTAAAAATATATTATTTTGTTTTAGTTTTCCCATGGCACGACACTACTGAATTATCTAATCTTGGGGGAAGTGGCTGCCATGCGTATTTGGAAACAAATGTATTCCATGTGACAAAAGCAGGTCAAGTAAACCTTACGCTACTTATCGCAGTCGGTTTGGGGACAAGATAGGGCTCGGCTCATTGCTCTTTGTTAAGGTAATGCTCCCGCAACCTCCTTAAAAGAACCACGGAAACGACCGATCACAAGAAGCTGTCTCTATAATTTTACCTCTTTTCATCCGTAGAAGACAGTCTTCCTGACAGTCGCCAATCTCCATCCAGCTATTTGGTTGGGATTTTCTTGTAACGATGTTACACATGTGATATTTGCTCCTGATTGCTAGGTGCTACGTAGCTAGGTCGAGATCAGCCCACTGTCTGGAGGGAAATTCTAGCCATCGGTGGCTCTGATCGGCAGTTTTCCGTTATTTCACGGATCAACACCCGGCGAATGCTGGAGCCCTAACAAATGGGTCACGGACCGCGCGTGATCTTTCCTTCCCTTTTCTTGTCCTGTCCTCACCCCTACTTTCGTACACACACTTACATGCACTACATTATCTCAAATGTCGGGACTTAGAACGTGTCCCGGTTGGGTCGGTGCTACGCTGGTGGGAGATACCTGGTCGTGGAAAACGCCACTAGCCGACTTGTAGGCGCCGCCGGTGGGGCAATATCACTGACACCTCCCGTGATAAAATATGCACCATACTTACTTGGCTAATGACCTTCGTATTTGATGGACCCGGAAGCACTAATCAATCAATCGAACAATGTGGTTGGTAGGCAATTTGGTATCTACTAGTGTTTGACATTGATTTTGTTTATTTATTTATTTAGTCAACAATTGTATGTGACGTATGGGGGAGAAAATCATCTGCGCACGCTTTCTTGAGTTTCAGAATACCTTCCCAACAATTTAACTATTAATAGTTGAAAGATGAACAGTAATAGTAATAATAATAATAATAATAGTAATAATAATAATAAAAAATTAAAAAAGCGAAAGATAAACAATTCAAAAAGTAGATATTTTCGTTACCGAATTATAGAAAACTTATTTTTAACGGTAAACGAACGATCAGATTTGATTTTTCTGTATTGCTAACAAAATAGAAACTCACAATAAGCTCTACTTCCACTATAAGCAAAAGGAAAGTTGAACAAAACGTGCGCATAGTGAAGCTACATTTACGTCCAGAAGCAAATCAAGGGGCCATCTCAGCATTTGCTCAATGTATCGGGGAAACTCGACTAAAACCCGATCGAGATGGAGTACATTACTGAACTGGACAAAGACCCGGAAGCTGAAGTACATTACTTGTTACAGGCATTTAAGTCTTTTTAAATTATACAACGCAAATGTAAACTAATTCATTATACTATATCTTGGTTTTGTTAAAGTAAACATTATTTAAGTAAACATGACACATGACATGACTTATAGTAAACATGACACGTTCTGACGCAGAGGGATTTCAAGTGATACTGCCAAACACCAATGCACTGCTAGTTGCCTACCATTCAGGCATAAATGTCACGTGTATGAATCGTCATATTAAATTTTCGAACACATGCTCTTGGGCAATAAGTGATCATTCTCCCACATGCCTTAGAAGTTCGCTAATTTATTTCAAAACAATCTATAAGTTTCTTTCTGTCAATTGAAGAAAGCATTTTCTATATATTCGTTTATTGAACAGTTCTACTTTGCATACCATGTTGGTAATATAAAAGTATCATAAATCACGTAAAAAGTGTTGACATTTCTTAGAAAAGTGAAAATTGGTTATTTTGAAGATAAAGTTGAAATATTGAATAGTAATAATAATAATAATAATAATAATAATAATAATAATAATAATAATAGTAATAATAATAATAATAATAATAATAATAATAATAATAATAATAATAGTAATAATAATAATAATAATAATAATAGTAATAATAATAGTAATAATAATAGTAATAATAATAGTAATAATAATAGTAATAATAATAGTAATAATAATAGTAATAATAATAGTAATAATAATAGTAATAATAATAGTAATAATAATAATAATAATAATAATACGCAGAAAACTGGAAAGCACCAGGTACTGAAGGGATACAAAACTTTTGGAGGAAGAATTTCCCGTGTACTCATGCGGTTTTGGCCTGGTGGTATTAAGCAGCATTCAGTGATCCAACTATCATTCTGGCATCTTTTACTGAAGGAGTTACATTTATGATAAGCAAGTTTAGAGATCCTAAGACTCCGAGTAACTATCGGCCTATCACTTGTCTCCCCACAGTATATAAGATTTTTACATCTGTGCTAGTTAATATGCTGAATATCCATCTGAAAGCCAACAATCTTCTGGCACCAGAATAAAATGGTTGCAGAAAGGGTGCTTAAGGTTGCAAAGAATTTTTCATAGTAGATAGTGTTGTAGTCTATCAAGCAAAAGAAAAACAAAACTAAATAAATAAATAAATAAATAAATAAAAAACCCACCGCAACATTTCTGTGGAATGGATCGACAATGCCAAGGCCTTCGATTCGATACCTCTTTCGTGGCTTTTGTATGTCCTTCGCCTCTACAAAGGAAATGCCCAGTATGTGAACCTAATCCGACATTGCACGGCAACTTGGCGTACAAAAATATACGTCTCATTTTCTGGAAGCAGGTATACCACAAAGGAACTGAGGATCAAACAGGGAGATAGTCTTAGTTCCTCATGGGTTCTCCTTAGCTATAAACCTTCTCAGCAGAATGTTAAAGATATATGAAATCATCAAAAATCCCCATATCCTCATTAATCATCAGTTCTACAAGGACGATCTCAAGTTATACGCCAGAGATGTAAGAACCAGCTTTCCTCATTGATTGAACCTGTAAAGACCTTTAGCGACTCTATTTGAATGGAGATCGGCAATGATAAACGCGCTGCAGTGCACGTGAAAAGCGGAAGAATCCTTGATCCTGACAAACTCATCCTGATGTGTGTCATAAATATCCAAGGACTTAAGCAAAAGTTTACCTATAAATATTTAGGGGTGCATCAAATTTTAAGCACAAGTGAAGCAAATATGAGACGTGATATTCAAAATAGTCTTGTAAAGAGTCGCAAAAATTTGTAAAACTCTTTTAAATGGAAAGAACCTCATATCAGCCATCACCACTTGGCCAGTACCAGTGGCTGTCTATGCATTTGGTGTTCTTCATTGGACAACAACTGCACTGCATGAGCTTAATCATCGGAAAGTTAGGACCCCTCTTACCAAGTACCGCAGGCACCATTTCAGGGGCAAGACTATACTTACCTCGGAACGATGGAGATAGAGGTATTCTGGATTTTGAGTCTTTGTGTGCGAAGCAATTCAACAATCTTCGCAAATACTTCCTTCAGAAAACGACGGTTGTGCATGAAGCAATTTGTGCCACGGACAAGAATTTTACCTAATTGAACCTGAATCAAGCGGACTCTGAGAGACCGTGTATCACCAAAGAAGATAGACTGAGTGAGATGAACCAGAAGCGTTTGCACGGCAGGTTTCCTGCTGAGCTCAAAAGGAACGCTGTGAACATGGTATCATCAGTCTCCTGGCTAGCAAAATCTGGCCTCTGTGCTGAGACAGAAGGCTTCGTATTTTCTATTCAGGACGAAGTAACCTCCACTCGCTCTTACCAAAGGTATGTGATCGAGGATATGAGTGTAGAGGACCGCTGCAAGCCTTTGCAATTAACCCGGTGAAACCCTCCAACACATAATGGACGGGTGTTCTGCATTGGCACAAACAGAATACCTGAGTCGGCACAACGACATTGCCGCGGTTGTCCTCAGGCCCTGGCTGCAAAGTCAGAGATGGTAGAGAAAGAGGTCTCATACTACAAATTCAAGCCGCTCTCAGTACTGGAGACGAATCGGTGGAAGCTCTTATGGAATGTTGCAGTCAGCACTGATCGCAGGGTCGAAACCAACAGACCTGCTATTATATAGGTCGACAAGTTTTCACGGAAAGGGATTGCAGTTGACATAGCTATCCAATTAGACCGAAATATAGCTGCCTCAATTGCCGAGAAGAAGCGAAAAATCAGGCTTTGGCTATTAAACTGAGCGACATGTGGTGGTTAGTATCTGTTGAGGTAGTTCCTGGGGTCATTTCTGCAAATGAACTGGTCTCTGAAGAACTAACTTTATCGTCTGCAAGGCTTGGCCTTAAGAACTGGCACATTCAAACAATGCAAAAGGCTGTTCTCCTACGTGCTGTACGAATCGTGAGGAAGTATGATATAACTTCTCCTGACTTTACCGTCGAATCCTGTCCGAGTTTACATGCGAAGCGTGTAAACTCCTTGATTCTCCAAAGATCGCGGTGTCTACTGTATGGCACCTCGCTAGGCGAGAGACTTGAGTAAATAATAATAATAATAATAATAATAATAATAATAATAATAATAATAATAATAATAATAATTTATTGTTGTGTTACATATGCTTAGGCATTGTGTTTATCCTACTGTCTTTTTTACGTAGTGTGTTTCCGCATATGAATTGAAAAGCTTCTTATCGTCAGATTAAATTAAGAATAGTGCTGACGTTTTTATGTCGCGAAGTGACGTCTGTGTGTGGGATCATTTCAGTGGAAAAACGTAACAGAACGCCCAAATGTTTTTTTTATGAAAAAGCGCTTCCTGAGTTTTCAGAATCATTAATATGCGGCTTAAAACATTGAAACTGTACAAACTTTTATTTTGTTCAAACAACTATTCCGATGTGAGTCGGAAAAAGCATTGGAATTGTGGTCACGGAAGTGAATTGCACTCTGATAAATGTGCATATTTTTGTGACTTTTTTGTTGACAATTTAATACAACTAACGGCGTGGCGATTAATTCTTTTAATATTTGCTAATATGCAATTGAAAATGATTCTCTGAAAATGCACCATTAACAGTATATATATTCATTTGATATTCATTTGAGAAAAAGATCCAATGACGTTCGTGGTATTCATTAAAAAACTAAACGAAAAGTTCTCGGCAGGTATTGTTTGAATCGACTATTCGTAAGTATTACTTACTCTTTCCAGAACTATCAAAAAAGAAAAATTTTATAAAGGAATATTAGTTTCAAAATTTAATTAAGTTTAAAAATAAAGAACATTATGAAAAAATAAATACTATAACTATAAATTATATAAGTTGTCTGAAATTAAAGGAACTTTTCTATTGGGTTAGTTGTAAATAATTTGAGTCATTACATTTTTCCATGAAATGTGGCAAGTTCCGACGAGAAGAAATCCTACAGAACAAGCTTGCTATTGGGTATAGAAACAATAGCAATACGTTTGTATTTGTGACACTAAAGATGTTGGAGCGATTACTGCATGATCGGAATTTATTTTCTGAGGAATTTCTGTGACATCCTTGAAAAGTGTGCAACATCGTACGAAAGGTAGTAGTTCCCATAGAAAGCATACTTGCAGCCAGTCGTTGATTTTTGGATTCTCACAGAACTCTGACCTTGACTTGTGTCGCATACAGGAAGACCCAGACGTCATAATAGAAATGCGATGTAATACGAGTGATTCGTTTACAGTGAAATTTCTGTGAAAGACAACCCCTTTCAACGACCGTTTTTCCTAGGAAAGGACAGTGAAACCTATATATTGTATGTAAACCATACCCTTGTTAACAGATTACCCTCTCCACGACCTCCGACAATCCCCTGAATAGCAATTTTCTTATTTTATCCCTTTTAAGAGACCACTTTGAAGATAATTGTAAGTGTACAGTACACTGAATTTTCAGTAATTACAATGTAAATTTGTAAAAAGAATTCGCGTGACATGTCACGTGCTTCAGCTTCCTTGTCGAGGAGACCGGAGGGCGGGGATACGGGTATCAATTATTTTTTTTATTTTTACTTGATACCCTATTCTTTCCCCATTGCAATTCCCCAGAAATAATGTCAACTTAAGTTTTGTTGAAGTGAAGTTGCTCCCGCGTTGAAAAGTTAAGCTGTAACATGAACACACATCAATATTTTTTTGTAAATTATAATTTATCTTTTGTGATAACACAACATATTAATTTTAACATTTCTTAATGTAATTTGTTTCTAATTACAAGGAGGAAAACACTGTCGAAAAGTGAAAAATTTATAAAGAACATAATTTTTTCAGAAAATTATCGAAGTATTCACGCGACAGGTGTAAATATTATAGATAATAATGACGATGAGTTAGTACTTTTAAACATGAAACGTTAAAGATAAAGGATGATATATGAGAGTGACCGAAATGACTACAAAATACAAATTTAACTATATAAAAATTCAAGGTAGGGGTGTCCCAACCCGATTATATTGGGATCAGTTTTATTAAAAATGTTCCGCAGCTGTACCCGTCAATAGCGAGACGTCTATTAATCCCTGCTTTTCTGTTTCAATGAATATGTTTCCCTGTATTAATTAATATTTGTTATTCATTTTGTCAATTTAAATATCTGGAGGTTGGCGTCTGTATAAATGTTTAATTGCTTCCCACTGCAACGGAAATGACATTCCTCCCGAAGTGCCTGAATTCCTCTCTCCAAATGAGAAACTGTTATAGTATCTGACAATGCTTTGGACTGCGATAAGCGTTGGATGAGGATGATCTTGGCTGTCCGGGTGACGCCGCGTCGAAGGCTATGTTGCCGGCAACACAGCCTTCGACGCCGGACAGCCAAGATCATCCACATGACTCCGGCCGCGGAAGCCTACGACTTCACTGCGATAAGCGTTGTTTTGAGATACTTCCACTGATAGAAAATCCGTAAAACTTGCCTTGAAAAAGGCCCATCTTTTTTCTGTAGAGAAAAAAATATTGACATGAGAACAGTTACTGTTAAAAAATCATAGATCTTGTTTGAAAACATCTCACAATGTCGATAATAATGTTGTGTTTGGTCTCTCTGTTGCAACACATCAAAGACAATATCATTAAAGTGAATAGTTTTAGAGAAAACATTTTTACTCGTAGTTTCTCGTTTAGTGGATATTTTTTTCAGGAAAATACCGAAGTATTCACGCGACAGGAGTAAATATTATAGATAATAATGACGATGAGTTAGTACTCTTAAACATGAAAAGTTAAAGATAAAGGATGATGTATGATCGTGACCGATATGACAGCAAATTACACATTTAAGTATTATATATTGTGACATACCAGATTGTCACCAATATGAAATTCAGCGAATTTCATTAAAAATATTTTACACTTTATTAGCAAAAAGGTGCTGGTTACCATGGTACCGGAGTGCAACATATAAACAATGCCCATTAGTTCAAAAGCGGACGAAAAGTAGATAGTATAATTTTGTTAGAAACAAGAGAGTAAAATGATGAAAAAAGTTGACATGTTGAAGACGGATACAAGAATATTCATTCGAGCTCTCGACACGATAGCGATCAGATCAGGGTGCTAGATATATAGCAGTTTATTTGAACATAGAGAATTTACGCGAGTTCGGACGTAGTGATTTGTCGTTGTTAGCATTCAAAAGATAGAACTCAGAAACTGTTTTATACGAAGTGAACAGTGAATGCCAAAAGAGGGACTTATACATTTTATTAAGCGGACAATGATAATCGAACTTAGTCTCCGATGATAGGAACCCGATAATAACTTGGTGAACTTATATGCTAATATTTTAAGAGCACTTACGATTTTGCTTAGGTAATGAACAATAAGGAGTATTAGAACTTGTAGCAATTCAAGCAGGTGAATGGGGATGGAAAGCCAATGGACAAACTGTGTACATAGTGGTTTAAGAGAAGAAACGACAAGATACGGATTCGGTCAGTAGCAAGAAAGAAGATTGGACGAGGCCCATTGCTGAAGTCTACGGGGAGACATCCTTTACCAGGACAGTGCCCAAGATTCTCATGGATAACAGGTTCTATAGTGCTTTAGTAAAGGTCATGAACAAAAAGAATCTTATACTGAAATTTATAAATAAATTTGTTATTTTCTATTGATGAAAGCTGATTATCATTTGCCGTTACGTGCAATCCAGCAGGATATTTAAATTTTGCATTTCAGATTCCACGCTTCTCCGTATGGGGGCGAATTAATTAATCGTAAGTATTCACGATTATTTCGGTAAAGAACCCGCCGACTGAGTCAGCAACGGAGTTATAAGTACATATAATTTGGGAGTTCATTCTCGTAACCATTTCCTGGCGCACATATATTTATTAGAAATTCGGAAACAGGTTACAGGAATTTGAGGGCAGCAAGACGGGTATATGGATGGATATATTTCAATAAATTTAAAAAAAATGCTATTTTTTAAAGCAATACCATGTGTTTAAAGTATCTAGACTTTCAAATTTATCAAGAATTGAAGATAATTCGAAAATAGACGATTTCTAATTTAGAAAACGACGTGAAAAATAAATGAAGATTGTAAGACCGTTATTTTCGAGATTTATTACTAATTATATTCTCTCCAATCCAAAATTTGGTTGTTGACATAGATCTGTATAGCAAATGTTATAAATATATATATATAGTATATTATTGAGAGGCAGAACAGTTAGTGTTACACATTCATTCTCACAAAAAAATGAAAATTTAAAAAAAATTAATTGTTCTATTAATGGATTTATTTATCGTTTTGTAAATGTACTTACATTTTCATTTTTTGGGTTGATTGAGGTATTTGTTTACTGGATTATTCCAGAAACGTTACTGGTTTCTATAAAATTAACAGCTCTCTAGGGCAAGCGAGAAACTAACAACTGCTTAGGATGTTTAAAAAAACTCAACGAATTATAACTATGTATTCACAACGATCATCTATTGCGAAAAAAATACTCGCTGCTATACGCACTAGAAAAATGTTAAGGCCAGTTAAAAGCGCTCAACATTTTTTAACCACCGCACATCAACGAGGATTAGAAACTCAGGTATTCAGAGGCCCTCTGCCGTCCACGATAATTGAAAATGTTGCATTTACCAACATTTGTGTGCAAGAAATTGTTATCTTTAAGACATTTACGTGCAATTCTTTGTTGTGCATGTCTGTGCATATCTGTGCTGTATATTTTAGAGTTTATTGCAAGGCGTCGGTCGAGCAAACATTTCTTTTAAGGGGGTCGATAAAAGAAAAGGTTGGGAATCCCTGCATGAGGACATGTGGGCCATCTGTGATGTTGCGCCACGGGAGGCGCTGACCGTCCGCGTGCGTGGCAGAAACAATGTTGTCGTCGCCCGCGCTAGCCTCGTTGATAAGGCAGGAAGCCGCCTGAATCGGAGCGCGCCGTGCGATAAGGCGCTCGCGGGTTGGCTCTTCCGTGCGCGGCCGGGGCGCGGCGGGATGTCCGGCCGGTCGACGCCTCGCCGCCCCTGCCGCCGCGCCACCATGTCAGATTGATTGATTGATTGATTTTTTCGTGTTTCCGGGCGCGTCAACTGCTTTGGTCACTAGTCCCGTAAGAGTAGTGCATGTTTGTTCTCGGGAGATGGCGGTGATCTTCCCCCGCTCGATGGCCAGATCCGGCGCCGCCCTACCGTCGGCTAGTGGGGTTTCCCCCTACCCAGGACTCTCCCACCAGCGGGGTACCGCCCCAGCCGGGATAAGCTCTAAGCTCCCGACCGGTCTCCTGGAATATGTGGTAGTGTAGTGTATGTTAGTGTAAGTGTGTGTGTAAGGGGAGAGGATAGGACAAGGAAGAGGAAGGAAAGATTGCGGACGGTCCGTGGCCCGTTTGTTAGGGTAGTGCTTCGGCATTCGCCTGGTGTTGATCGGAGAAACCACGGAAAACTACCGATCAGAGCAGCCGGCCGCTAGAATCCTCCTCCAGACAGCGACTGAATACTACCTAGCTGAATAGCTAGTGTCGAAAATCCTGCCGCCGTGGGGAGTGGGAACCTAGGACCTCCCGGTCATAGGAGCTGAAGTGACATCAGTTGATGCACTGATGTGAGTACGGGAGTTGATGACATCAGTTTATGCGCGGGAGCTACCGCTCCCGGTCCACCATGTCTGGCTCACCTCCATCCCGCAAGGGCATCTTCAGATGGCGCCCCGCCTCACCATCACCAACACTACCACCACCACCACACCACTATCACCGCCCCCGTCACTTACTGCTGCAGTGTCTGGGAGAGCCTAGGATTTTAGGCACTAGCTAGATAGCTATCCGGCACAGCATGTTTTTCAAAATTCCCCCTCTCTCTCAGCGTTCGGATCCAAGGTACTCAAATTTTGGTGTCAACTGCTCCGGTTAAGTATCTAGAAGTACTCTTCGTAATAAGATAGTATAGTAACTCCATGTAAATGCAATCATAGACAAAACAAAAATTAAAATCTTGAAACTAGCACGGGTTATAAATAGAGACCGGAAAAGTATGTAGTATGAAACGTCAAAATATGTACATCAATATGTAATGAAAACAGTAAGAATATGTAGCAAATGTGTAATATCGGATATAATACGTAATATTAAAATTCACTAATAAATCACATTTATACGAAACGTATAATACAAAATTATATTTATAAAAAATTTCCTAAACAAATTTTTAAAACAATACAAATGTCTTAAAAATTATTTGGAGAGCATAAGTTGATGCACACTTTGCACCAAAGAACTTTCCTATCTGTAGTAAAAGCGTCATTATTGCTATTCAGAACTGTAGTTTTGCAGCCCGACTAGACGGGATACATTGTACAAACTAGCGATATCTGCGACCAGCAAACATCACTGCAACGTAAAGCACTAATTGAATGTTACACTCGGCGATCGCCAATGTTTCTCCAAAATTAAGGTTAAAAGTCACGATCAGTGATGCTTTTCACACTTACAGGTGAAAAAGCTCTCAGTCGCTTACGTGCACTTCCACTGAGATAACTGAAGCAGACGCGCGGGACTGTGAGAACATCTCGCGTCTTCACATAGGCTACCTGAAGGAGACAGCACACAGTAATAATGTACGAAAGAATGCTGATTTTGAAAAAAATGTTTTTCATAAAAATTATTTTTAATTAACAACTTTTTTTGTAACTTATTTTTAGTCAATGTAAGCTTAATGCATTTTACATTAGGATATCCTGTCACCGAATTACGACGCTTATGCGGAATTAATAATAAATCTAAAAAATATGTAATAAAATTAAAGAAAATAAATATAATAAAAAAAATTTCGTGGAAATACCAAAATATGTAATATAGTACAAATATATAAAAATATGTAACGAAAAAATTGAATATTGTGTTAGGAGGGGACAGATTCGTCAAGATTACAAATTTGAGAACGGTAAGTAGAAAGTAAAAAAATATGTAATTACATAAAAATCCGGTCTCTAGTTATAAATCATCGTTTACCGTTGAGAGTATAATGCAGATTATTAGTCTTTAAATCTGCCATAATTCCAACAATGACGTATGCGTGCCCAATACGGAGCGGAGCTACACCAAGCACTATCAAAGCTAACCACAGTCCAAAATAAATAACTCAAATCATGATGAATCCCCAACCAACAAATCCGACGAGAATTAGTTGAGTCAGAATTCAAGGAGACAGTAAAATATCTGGCCAATAATTTCTTCAACAACTTATCAAACTCTCGCCCCTCTAAATGTTTAACGTAGGTAGAAATACAACACACACACCACATTAAATTAAGATTCCCAAAATACCGATTCAAACCTCCTTAACTTTTAGGCATCTCCCTCTCATCCACCCACCCAACTACTTTCTTACTTACCTCTAAGCAAGTTAAAATTCAGAGAAGAAAACCCAACCTACACATACGGACAGCATATCCTAAAAGTTCTACATTATAATGTACCTTAAATTCCTCGAAACACACAAGTGTCAAATGAGAAGCAAGAAAAAAAGCGATATGATGTTATCACAAGAATTTCATAATTTACCTCTGCTTTTGTTCAATGATACAATATTTCTCCTTCTTTTTCTTCTTTCGCTTTTCTTTTCTTCTTCTTCTTCTTCTTCTTCTTCTTCTACACTAGCACGACAGCTCGGGGTGGATCTTGGCTTCCTCAATTATATCCTCCAGACACATTTAAGGATGTTCTTCTCTCACTCCTCACTCACAGCAATTTCAGGTCTTTTCCGACATCATCGAACCATCTGAAAGATCTTCCAACTCTCCTAGCTGCTTCTGATAAGAGTAATTTCCTTCATATGTTGTCAGTCCCCATTATAAATAAATGTCTCATTGGAGTCTTGAGGCCCTGATAATCCTCCACTCTTCTCTGGTATTGACTGGCCACCATACTTAGGCCTGGCTCTTTCTGTGTATATTCGCCCAGAGTAAACGAATGACAACTGAAATCTCACAGGTATCGCAAGGAATTTCTGTTAAAGAAATTGAATAACTTTGTTTAAAATATAAGTACTGGAACGCGAAACAAATTTCTTGAATTTTCTAGTAGTGTCCTTTGTCAACTCCCATAATTAGTTAATTCTACTCGTACGTGGAAACACCACCTGTATCTTCTAAAATTGTAAGTATTATTTCATTTCAAGCATTTGGTCATGTGATGAGTGATTTTGACTTTGGTATTGTAAGAAACAAATGCTTTCTTTTTACTTTGTTGAAATTAATGAATAATAGTAGTATGAAATAACAGTCGTTTAAAAACGTTTCAGAAAAAGTATTTTTGGACTTTTTTCTTCGATATGCAAAGGTAACATTCTCAATTTTTTCTGATTAGAATATGTTAGTTTATGTAAGTTGATTACGTTTTCCCGTAAGAAAAACACGTTTTTGGTCAAAAGATTCTTCCTTCATGGTTTAACCGACATTTTACATATTTAAATATATTTCAACGTTATCGATACTTGAGCCCTTCTAATCACTATAATTGTAATCACCGCAATTATCACTACCTCCATTGTAGTAACCCTTCCTCCATTGTAATCACCACAATGATATCTCCAAAACCGCAATCAACTACTGCTACAATTATCTCCCCAGCATTTCACCTGCCACGTTGCTGACTCCCCAGCCCGCCACAACTGCCTGCCGTCCTTTCATTATGCTTCTGCTGTCCTAGAACTTTTCATGTGTACTTACGTAACCACCACCGTAGAACGAATATTCCTATTAGAAACAGTTTTATTGCCCATTTCATACACTCACACAGACCCTGCCCCAGTCACATCCACGCTCACACACACAGAACAAACACACCCGCATATACACGCACGCACATCCACACAAACCCTAACACAGGCACACTCACATAAAAGCCTAGACACGCACACCCTCACCTACTTTTGCACGACCAGGCGCACACACTTCCCGACACAAACCCGCATACACACAGAAACTTCGACATACACCCAGACACACACGAACCCATACACACCAACACCTAGGCACATTTTCCTCATTGCAAGCGCAAGTCAGGAACCAGCTGAAGATTGCAAAATCCGGGAAAGTAAAATGCCTTTCCTCTCAAAGCCTCTGTAATGAAGTGAACAAAGATGTATGGGGTAGGAGATCATATAAGACGGTCATGGGTAAGTTTAGGCCATATACTTAGCATTCAACCACCTCTAATAATCTTGTGTGATTTGTGACTACTTTGTGTCCCCACCATCCCGGCGAGCTAACGTACTCATATTGTCACTTGAACCAGATATGAAACCACCAGTCACTAAACATGAACTACTGCATACAATTAGCAGAATAATATGCACTCTGGCTCCAGGACCAGATAGAATTCCCCAAACTGCTCACTTGTCTGCAATATTTGCTCATACTAAACTCTTCTTGGTTCTCTACATTTTATACCTGAGATAAGTGACTTTTCCAATGAGATGGAATACACACATGCAAACACACACTCACTCCGTGACACACCCAGACACGCACCTAGATGCTCACTCTCCAAGCACACACAACCACTCACACACACACACACACACACACACACACACACACACACACACACACACACACACACAGGCAGTGGGTGTTGCGATTATATGCGATACCATCAAAGACGGAAACTTCATATTCTCTCATCGAGATGGATCTCGAAAATTCAAATGCCAACTATGCAATTCTAAACATAGCTTTCTGAAGTAAAAACCAATTGTGAATATATCATCCAAATAAACATTGAAACTAGTAACGAATCATCAAAAAATACGTATTCAAAATTAAATTAATAATTTAATATTTGTAAAAAAAAAAAGAATAATGAGTTTTAGCACATAATGAGGAATACGATGGCAGTATGAAATGTGTTTTGAAAAGTGTGTCGCTGAGACTCTTACTAACAAAGTACATAAAATAGTTAATTGAAAAAGGAGGCTTAGAAATAGTGTAGTTGGCCCCACTTGTTTTAGTTTCCCAATACGTATGGTGACAACGGTACGGCGAAGAAAGAAAATACTAACGCACAGAACATATACAAATGAAGAAATTACACATATTTTAGGCAATTCATATGCGAAGATTAGGCGAAGAGTACAAAGAATATGCTATCAAAACTATGTGGAATGTTACAACAAAAATTATTCTGAAAAATACTTTAATGAGTACACACATTTGTTCAATCCATTCGAAACTGACAAATCCTACTGTTAATTCAGCTTGTACATCTTTCATTTCAAATACTTCCTCGTAATACCAAAATATGGAAAACTCAACTTCCTACAACTTTAATTATTTTGTTTTTAAGAAATGTTCTTGTAAGTAGCTTTGTAATAATTGTTTCTTGTAAGTTTTATTATCATATAATCGAAATATATTTGAGATAATTTTCTGCATTAAACTGTTATTCATATTTTACTTGATTATAAGTTATTCCAGGAGGCAGTGATAACTCGGAGTTGAATGAAAGTTTCACATGTTCCGGTAGGAATTTTCAGTAATAGTTCTCTTTTTCGTAATTTTTGTGATTTTAATTATCTATTCGAATCATGTAATGTGTTAATTTGTTAAATAGTCACACTAAATATCATTCGAAGTGCTGTGCTACGCGAGTCGTGAATTTACCGGCTCCCACAGAACTTCTCGTGATATTACTTACGGAAAATAGTCGCTATCATTTATTTTACAATTGAGAGACATAGATTGGAAACATACAAATGAGAAGAATATCACTATATGCTAACCAAACAAGGAATGAAACCTGAATATAAAACCGATAGGAATGTCCATTTTATACATTTACATTGTGGGCAAGAATGGAAAGGATAGAAACAGCTGCGCGTTCTTATCATTTCAGTAACAACTTAACTTTATCTTTCTAAAATATTCAAGTTTTGGAAACAGAACCTTTAAACAAAGTATATTCTCCGTATTACACATTACACAGTAATAGTATTTTACTTTCCAGCAAACATTTCTATTAGACGAGGAAGCCTAACTTTTTTAGTGCTTCTATACACTTCGTGTCCATTATCACGAATGTACACCAATTCACTGAGCACTAACACGTTGTCTATGCACCAATTCTCACAGAGCACCCACACTTTATCTATGCCAGTTCTCATTCCCTGCCAGAACATACAAAGACAGACCTTACATCTCACACTTTGTCTACGCCAATTCCCACTCCCTGCCAGACCACACAAAGTCAGACCTCACACCTCACACTTTGTCTATGTCAATTCTCACTCCCTGCCAGACCACACAAAGTCAGACCTCACATCTCACATTTTTTCTAAGCCAATTTTCACTCTCTGCCAGAAGACACAAAGACAGACCTCACACCTCACACTTTGTCTACGTCAATTCTCACTCCCTGCCAGAACACACAAAGAATGATTTGCACGAATATGGGAATCCCCGCGACTCTTTGAATAGGTATCCCGCCAGAAGGTTGGCCAACGTTACCACACTAAAGGTCTTAAATCCTATGCTCTCAGCGTTCACAAATGCACTCTAGCGGGAACCAATTAGAAAGGTACAACGGTCCTCGGTTGGTTCACTTTGTCAATAAACCTTGGGCACGTCATTCTTGATGATTATTTGTCAGAATGTCTAAATCGATCGTCACAACTGGAAGATACGTAACCATAGGTTTACGGTTGAGAATGAGGTGAACACGTCACATGACTGAAATAATGGTTATTCTTTGTAGAGACAAGATATTAAAATGTCCATGTAAAATGTCCAGAGAGCAAATGATGCGGAAGTCGTATGTCTGATGTTGATTAGGTTTCTTGTTATTTTCTTGACTTTCATTGAAGTCTAAGTTTTCTTGAAGCTGAACTAAATCAATCGGTTTCAGTATTTGCTTGTGACTATGAATTACAATGTATCTGAAATGTGTCCAATTGCCATTGGTTATTCAATAGTTCCTCTTGACTTTTAGAGTATAAATTAATATTCTCCGAAAGCAAGTACGATTAAAGATTTCGATGACATTTAATAGATACTCCTTATGTTCTGTTCGAGTTGTCGGTTTAATTGTGCCATTAGCTTCAACTCCATGTGTTGGCAAAGTAGATTTGTGTCATGGGTTATCGTTTGAAGGAAATGTCCGTTGCACATACAAGTAAGCTGAAATGGCCATAAAGGCTAAAGAAGTGAATCTCTCGATAGAGCTGAACTGTCATTCTGATAGTGAAAGAACGAATAAGGAAAACGGGAAGTGATGTGCGTGCGTCAACCACAGTATGCTATTGCGCCATATGAAATCTTTCTCCGTCGTTTTAAAAATGGGCTACTCATCGAAAGTACCGGGCACAAATAGTTAAGACTAAATTATCATTGTCTCTTCGACACATTCTTTGCTGCCCAACTAAAATTTTCTTGAAGTATCATTCGGGTAATGTTAGAAACATATTTATTGGACTGTTTCTTTGTGAGAATGCACCACAAATGTAAAATTCACTCTACAAATTGTGCAGACCGCATCTCCAAAATGAAAAGGAAATATATGAAAGTGATACTATTTGATGCTAACATTAATGTGGTTTTCAAAACATAATCTTATTTACCATAATTCGAATTCAGGAGCTGTCAGTTAACTGTTTAGTGCGACTCAGGCATTCCACAGATTAAACGTTTTTCAATTTCGCATTTTATTTCCTTTTATACGTGAAATCCAATTCCGCCTTAGACATCATATTTGAAACCCGACCCGACTCTGATCAAAAGAGCGTGAACAGATCGGTGGACACGCGTTTTCCGCTCAAAGCGCAGTTTACCTCAACATCCTGTTCACAGTCGTGTCCGTTTTGCCTTTCCAAATTCTGGTTATGTATCTACCACGATGTCCTATCGGCAACTAAGACGACATTACGAGAGCTTGCCAACTCAGTAGCGTCAAGCCGTCGAAATGCAAACACAACTTAACGGCGACGCGGACGCCAAAATCGGTGATGCTCACAGATCGCGTCAGCGGTACAGAACTTCCCCTGAGGCCCAGGCCGCTCTGCCCATGGGACGGAGGTCGCTCGTGTAAACGTTTGCCCTGAGGCCACAGCGGCGCATCTTGTCGCCATCGCGTCTTGTCGCTACCGATACTTAACCGCAGCCGTTGGATTGGAGAGCTCTTCAGTGTACTTCATCTTCATTCAATTTCAGTTTGGCATTAGCTCTGAGGTTTCACTTCTGATCAGGCTCCGTTTCTCTATGCTAGGCGTGTCGAAGGATCGCAGTTACTTATGATAGTTGGGATTTTGTTACATACTGCAGCGGTGTAATACATTGAAATACTAAAAAATATCGTATATTATGTATGTGATAGTACTGTACATCAAAAACGCTTGCATTAAACACACATATACAAGTGTCCGTCATAAATGTTCCCTTCGAATGTCTTCCGAACTGTTGAAGATCTTGGGATGCGGTTTTCACTAAACGATTGTATGCGAATAACACTTGAGATGTGCTAACTATAGAATTTTTTTAAATTTAAGAGATATAGACAAAAATTTGCAAAATTGATTTTTTAAATGGAACTACGTTGATTAATTTTACTCATTAGAACGAGCGCGAAGAGACGCCTTCATATACTTGTAGTATATGCATATTATCGTACGTTACATAACACTATTTTTGAGATATTTAGATTTTTTACCACTGCGCCGAAATTTTAATATTCTACAACAATCGGGGAAAACACGCACTTTTTCAAGTGTATTTTACACTACCCAAAGACAAAATTTAATCCGAAAATTCGGAGTAATTTTGTTTTAAATTTGAAAATGTTTGAGGCTTAATGTAAAGTACTTCCCAAAACTCAAAATATCTGTTTCACACTGAAAGGGCCTCGAGCTCATTTAAATCGATCAAGGAACATCAGGTTCGAAGAAAGTCGAATGAACATCTTTGGCGCTAGAGTTGACCGTAGAGAAACAGATGGATCATCAGAATCAAGGACCCACAAAACATGGATTCTGTCCACACAGAATGAGAGTTAGAGAAAGTAATTTGCTGCATATAGGAACAACGTCCTCTTTTTCATTTGCTGGGCTCGACAATATGATCTTTTTTATCGAAAGTTTTGTTTTCCATCACACAATTACAATACTTTTTCTTAGAAAGAAAGGGCGAGAAGCACAGAATTTCTCGTGACAGTTAGTTTCCTTATTCCTCAATCTGGGCTATAATTTCCCTTTGTCTTCTCAGCTGCCATCTATGGCCGCCTAAAAGTCTGTATTCACATTTTTTCAACTTTTCGGATCCCTAATAGTAGAATTGGAATTTGACTTGACGCATATTATAGAAGGGTAACAACTGGTCATATATGTGCATTATTATTTTAAAAAATTTGAGCTTTTGTTCAGAAAATGTCTTTTCAGAGTATCTCAAAATGAGCCTTTTTAAAGTTCATTTTTCCAGAAAACTTTTAAGATTTCGAGAAACTTAATTACTAATCATTTGAATCATTTCTACTTCCCAATGCAATAAAATAGCATTTATATCATCTTATACGCTGCATTTAACACTATTCATACAAAAAAGAAGAAAAAATTGTAGCCGTTTTCGAGGAAATGGCGTTTCAGTGTCTCTGAAAATGCACAATTTTAGCCTCATTTGTACAGAAAAGTGTTGAGTTTTCGAGTAAATTTTTTACATCATTTTAAAGACTTGTAGACACATAGTATGCAATAAAATACACAATTCGCCAATAATGTAAATATTAACAACGTGAAAGATGTAAAAAATTTAATTTTTGGAAAAGAAAGAATGCAGCAAAATGGCGGTTATGTCATTTGTTACTATGCATTTAGCACTATCCATAGAAAGGATTTTAAGAAAAAATTTAAAGCCATTTTTGAGAAAATCTTTTTTTTTCAATTATTTATAGTCGAATCGACAACTGAGGTCATTAGCGACTCAGTCAATACTGATACATTGAGTTAGCAAATAATATCTTAATTCTGATAGAGAGAATGTGAATGAAATGTTGATCAGATATCATGAATATATCATTTTATAAATATAATATTGATCATGTATAGTACTGTAAGTGCAGATATACTTAACATGTCCAACAAGAATACATTTTTGCCTCTCTTGGTAGATAGGTAAAGTATTTGTAGTCGAGTTAATTGATTATTGTGTATACTTGAAAAATAGATTGAATATAATTTATACATGAATTTTAAAAAGACAGATACTCCAGTAGGTCACAATGTATAAATATATACTTTAAATGTAGTTTACATTGCTAGTATACTTTTTAAATTATTTATTAAATATTTATATATTTACAGAATGAATTGCTTTATCTTGGTAATCTATAAATGTAAGCATTGACTGTGGGCTCAGATTTTGCAGGTGTTTTTGTCTGGCCTGATTGTATAGGGGGCATTTGTTAATGATATGGGAGATGTTAATAGGAATGCCAGGACGCAGAAATGATACCACCCGTCACTGAGGATGAGCTACTGTGCGTAATCAACGGATTTGGTTTGGAAATACCTAGGCTCTAGGAACGGACAGTTTCCCTCACATCGACCTCAAGACGGTACGAACCTCCGCTCCAATTGAAGACTTCATGGATATCTACGATTCATGTATGAAAGAAGGATGATATTTCCTGAGAGATGGAAGAAACAACTACTTCGAAAAGGAAAAAACCGAAAGAGACGGCGTCTTGCCGGCCGCTGTGCATTTTCGATAGTGCAGGTAATGTTTTCAAGCATATCATTAACTCAAGATAGGAAGACGCAGTAGAAAAAGGAGGAGAACTCTCAAAGAACCTGTATGGATTTCACAAGGCCCGCTCAACAGTCGAGACTGATCATGGACCTGCTGATGGACGGACGTTAAAAATGCTACATGACACATGACAAAAATGCTACGTACGCTGAATCCTACATGACAACTGCTACGAAACGATTGAATGTAGAAGTTTAACTTATATAAGTTAGCTTAAGTCGTAGCAAAAGTACTGTACGAAAATTGATGTAATGGGTATTAATACATTCGTGTGAAGTTTACGATACCCGCTCGTACCTCGCTCGTATCGCAATATCACACTCGTGTATATGTCACACCCATCATTACATCATCGTTTCATGATGTACTATAATTGCATTAGAAAATAACCAATTAGTTTTAAGATTTTTGGATTCAACAGATTCAATGTTGGGTCGTAGGGCGCTTCATTCCAGATACAGCTTTATTAAATAGTATTCGTACGTGGTAAACTTTCAAGTAAATTCCAATGTATTTGTGATATTTAAGATTATTTAGCGCATATTCCTGTATTTAATTTTTTATTACTATTGTGTAAAAATTGGAACGAAAATGATTGATATGTCGCAACGGTGGGATGTTACATAGAATGCAGTTTTTGCTGTAATAAGCGAATGTCTTGATATTCTAAGAATTCGAATCAATATCATAATATTGATATAGCAATACATAATGTACTTTTCATGAAACTCATGAAAAATCGTATATACTCTAAATTACGATAATATCGTCTTAAACGTTTTGTGTTATTTAACCTTTAATGAATTTGCAGAATCATGTGATGTGTTGTCATTGTGTGTTTTGCTGATCTTTACGTATATTGTACCAAATGATAATCCAGAATCCGTGGGAGTGATGTGTGTTTAATCCAGTCCATCCCATTTCGATGTGCACATAGGAGAGTACTTCCGCTAATTACTTCAAAATTGTATCTTTCTCGGAAAGCGAGATTTGATTACGGTCGAGTTTATTCAATTGCTCCACATTTCAGAATTTTTCGTAAAATGTATATGCAATTGTACGTGCAGAGAACAGGCTCTCGATTGCCTTCTTCGTACAAGAGCGTGGACACTTAATGCGGAAAGGCTCATTAGAGTTAATGGCTTTGCACCACGGCCACCCCAACCTGTCATTTGATATCTTCAACTTGGGGACTATTGGAGGGGAGCCGCTTCATGGCGCAGGCTCCATTGCTGAGAGCCGTGACGCAATCACAGCCTCGACACGCCGATGGGGCTGTCTGTGTGACAACACGAGCTCACGCGCTCTGAAGCGCTGATGCGCACAATTACCTCCATTTGTTTTATGATCTGACTGGCGGTGGCGTAAAAGTGTTCATTGGGTGAAATGACTTTCATAGCCACCATGAGCGGTTGCTGTAGCTTAAATCAAGTTTACTGTGCAAGACTTAAGCGTTTCTCGATGCTTCACTATAATCCTCCCATTATTCAAATGGGCGAGCTCACATGTGACCTGCTGTGGTTTGTGGAGTTAAGGTTACAAGCTCAGGATTGCATTTGATAGTACTAACTAAACACGCTACTATTACGAGGATAATAGTGCAATGTGAGGATACATTTTTGTGCGATTTCAGAAATGTGTATATTCTTCTTTCCAAAATTGATTTCTGTCTCATGGGCAAATCTTTGTGATCTTACTAGTGTGTTCATGGTTTCAACTTCTATCTACTGCAAAAACCGTGTAACATTATACAGTTTTCATTTATTTATTCCCACAATTATCATTTGTGGATTATTCCGTGGAAGTTCATTCAGAATGATTTGTGTGTATTCAAATGACAAAATCCACAAATTTTTAAATATGACGTGCACATCTTGAGATCCATGAAACCTCGGAGCTTCCATATTTTCGCCTCAACGGAAGCCACGTCGATCTGGTCGCAATTTGGTGCACCTCGTCGCTGTCGCGTAGCAGCTTTGCCCCGCCCTGATGGCCCCAGCGCCTCGCGGGGGCCCGCGCTCGCGCCGGGAGTCGCCCGCCTTCCCCGCGCACGCGGACGTCCGCTCAACGTTTCTTTGTGCGCACCGCGCGGGAAAGCGGCTCGTGGAAATGCCCCGACCCCTCTCGCCTGGCATCACCCATGGAGCCCCGTCAACTTCGTGTACGATCTCGTCCCGTCTCGTCCCGTCTCGTCCCGTCTCGTCCCGTCTCGTCCCGTCTCGTCCCGTCTCGTCACGTCTCGTCCCGTCTCGTCCCGTCTCGTCCCGTCCCGTCCCGTCTCGTCCCGTCTCGTCCCGTCTCGTCCCGTCTCGTCCCGTCTCGTCCCGTCCCGTCCCGTCTCGTCCCGTCTCGTCCCGTCTCGTCCCGTCTCGTCCCGTCTCGTCCCGTCTCGTCCCGTCTCGTCCCGTCTCGTCCCGTCTCGTCCCGTCTCGTCCCGTCTCGTCCCGTCTCGTCCCGTCTCGTCCCGTCTCGTCCCGTCTCGTCCCGTCTCGGCCCGTCTCGTCCCGTCTCGTCCCGTCTCGTCCCGTCTCGTCCCGTCTCGTCCCGTCTCGTCCCGTCTCGTCCCGTCTCGTCCCGTCTGGTCCCGTCTCGTCCCGTCTCGTCCCGTCTCGTCCCGTCTCGTCCCGTCTCGTCCCGTCTCGTCCCGTCTCGTCCCGTCTCGTCCCGTCTCGTCCCGTCTCGTCCCGTCTCGTCCCGTCTCGTGCGTCTCGTCCCGTCTCGTCCCGTCTCGTCCCCGTCATTGACTCAGTCCCGTCTCGTCCCGTCTCGTCCCGTCTCGTCCGTCTCGTCCCGTCGTCCGTCGTCCCGTCTCGTCCCGTCTCGTCCCGTCTCGTCCCGTCTCGTCCCGTCTCGTCACGTCTCACCCTGTCCCTCTCCTTCCTTCTCTGTTCCGTTCTATTTCTCTCCTGACCCGACCCGTCCCGTTCCACTCCGTCTGGTTCCGTCCCGATCCGATCCGACCCCATCCCTCCCATGCTCTCGTTTCGTTCCCACCCCCCCCCTCCGTTCCCCCCCCACACTTGCCCGACCTTGCACTTGCCCGATCTCGCCCGGTGTAATGTGGCCTCTCCTCGTCCTTTCTCGGCCCCATGTCTTTGTTCGCCCCCCCCGCCCTTGCCAGCTGTTTTCGCCCTTTGCATCCTCGCCTCGCGTCCCTCTTGAGCTCACCAGACACGGATTGACTTGAGAAATTGTTGCGAAGGCGGTCGTTAACGACGACGGCCACTTCAGAGGGTTGTTCTCCACGAAAGACGCCCCCGCATTTTCTGCCCTCTTGCAGCTAATCTGCGTAGAATTTGGGCCTCGCTTGTCAAGGCGAAAATGTTGATAATTATCTTGTTTGAATATCTAAATATTTTGATGAGCTTGAATTGTAATTGGTTGATAACGTAAAACAGTCATTGAAGTTTTTAATTACAAGGAAAATAAAGGTGCTATTCAAGATTTCAATAAGATCGTCAATTCGTGTTCTTATGCAATATAAAAGTATTTAAGAGTTGTTTTGACGATAAACATGTTAACTAGTATTCTCTTCAATCTGGATTCACTTGCAACAGTAAACGCCATGGGGGTAAATGATTCCCTATTTGCTAGACAAGTAGACTTCATACACTGGGCGTAGGAGTGCCTCAAAGGTGGCATGATTTGAAGCATGGCATGTTGCATAAATATATTTTATTCACATATCTTTTCCCTGAAAGAAACTTCATTGGGGTAAATTGACGAAAATTTGATGTATACTCTGTTAGACCTCATGTTTTTATTCTTCATTTGTTTCACTAATCTCGCTTCACCTGTACACATTGTGCTTACGAAAGACGTTGGCGTATGTTTTCTAGGGTAATCGCCGCCAGAAACATTCCTCTCTTCCTCTGGACTTGGAACATTTTTCCTACGCTTGCTTGTTTGTAAAATTTCTTATTCCGGAAAGTATTTAGCATACGAGTAGGCATATTGTTGGTGCATGAAAATATTTTCGTACTCGTTCTCTGCCCTAGTAACACGAAATGCAAAGCAACCTGTGAAGGAAAACGGGATAAAGGTAATTCTCTTTAAAAATGTTTTGAATTTCTGAAGGAAGCTTTTGATCTTCTGTAAGAAAAACGAAAACACTGGTCATCTTAGAAAAGTGGAATGTAGAACAACATTGGTGTAACAAAATGAAACCAAAGTAAGAGAATCCTTATTTCAGTTCTTTCAAACTGACAAATAAGATAAAAAATAATTTGTAGTTTAATTTTTACAAATTTTAACGAAGTTGGACGAAACAATTGTGAAAATGTGATCGGGACTGTCAGCAGTTTCTCGTGATGATCGTCGTCATACTTCAAAATGTGTTTTTTATAGCGTGATGTTAGCTTAAAATAATTTTTTTCATGAATTTGCCCTTACTCTACTCATGCCTTTTTCTGGTATTTCAGTAATGCCATTGACTAGCGGTTTATTCTGGACGCTTTTGATTGGTGTCCTGTGTAGTGAGAACAACTACTTGTTGAACTCTACTGTACTTATTGAATGACCGATTGTTTCGTGTTTCCGGCCTCGTCCACTGAGATGGTCATTAGCCTTGCAAGTGCTTTATCGTGAGAGACTTCTCTCTGGTGCGATCTACACGTCGGCTTGTGGAGTTTTGCTATTCAGATATGTCCTACCAGCGGGACACCGCACCAGCCGGTACAAGCTCTACGCTCCCGAGATGTGTGGGAGAAGTGTGCGCGTAAGTAAGAGAGAGGATAGCAAAAGGGAGAGGAAGGTAAGATCTCGAGGGACCGCGGCTCGTTTGTTACCTTTTGATTGATTTGTGTTTCCGGGCGCGTCAACTACAAGCGCCATTTGTCGCGTAAGTGTAGTGCATGTTTTTATCGCGGAAAGTAGCAGTGAACTTCCACCGCTGGATGGCGATATCCGGCCACGACCTACATGTTGACTTGCGGGGTTTTCCCCACTGGTGATAGGATTCGGCATTTGTTGCAGAAAAACAAAAGTATTGTTTTACCGTCTGCGCGAAGGAGATTTAGTTCAAATTTGGAATACCAGAGAGCAAGTAATCAAACAATTGGGCAAAATACTTTTCTTTCTATATGATTTTGTGTGAAATATTTTGAGAAAAATGAAAAGTCTAAAATTTCCGTTCCTCGATTTTTCTTTTTCTTCAAGTTGCATGGCACCAAACAGAAGTATCTGGCTACTCTTTCACAACTCTGCTCTTCTTTTGAAGCTTGCATTTTCTTTAATAAAAACTTGTTAATAAGTTCGTGGAATAGAGAGGCATAGACATGAATAGTAAAAATCAGGAGGAGAAAAATATAACTAAAAATAAGATACTCTCTGGAATTAAAGGTTTTATTTTCTGGCAGATGCAAAAGTTTTTAACTGAGAGATAAAATACATTGGTTTCCTCCGTAAATGTCTGTCGTAGCTGAATGAAGTATTGCAGCTTTAAATATAATATTGCATTTACAATAATCTCCTCTTCTTTTTTTTTTAATTTTTGATTCGCAAGTTCTACTCGGATAGTCAATTTTATTTCTTGTGCTTATGTATGAGTTTTCAATTCTTTATTAACTTTCAACCAGATTCATAATATAATATTTCATTTTGTTTCAAGAACTGTAAAAGAAACTTAGAAACAGGAAGTTTCAATGTACGTCAATGCGCTTAGTTATATATGAATGTTCATGAATTTATTTACGTTTTCCTGTATCAATTAATATACATAATTAGAACTGTATGTTAAAAGTTGAGTGGGACGTCCTCTTTTTTCCTTTGTCATAAATATTTATAATATGTTTTGTTGAACTCTCCTTTCGCTAGTTTTGAAAAACATTGATCCGGGTGCGTGGGTTGTAATTTTGTTAGCACTACTATAAAGTCAGATCTATAGTTCGTTAACCAATGTAAATAAAAATTCTATTACTCGAGAGAGAACATTTGCAGTTTTCAAATTTGCTGCAGTCATCAAAATTTTCGAATGTTAATCATCAGCTTCGTTGATTCCTTTATTCGTTAATTAATTATGTCTAGTGAAAGGATGGGATAGGAATACTAGAGGTCAAGGAAAAGTGTAACAATACGAGTGTAACAATACGAGTGTAATCGATATAACAAAGTAGGCCAACAATATCGATTTTACAAAGTAGACCTGTACGATAATGGTATCGTAACATCTTACGATAGTCACAGATGTATCTCACATACACAAGTGTTACATTACAATTTACCCTGTTTTTTGATGGTAAATCAATGAAGAGTGGAAGTTTTGTCCGCTGAAGGAATGGAAGGAACTTTAACGCAGGGCGCAGCAGCGCAGAGCTTAGGAAGTGGGTGGGGCCGTGGCGAGGCGGCGTGTGGGGCGGGCGCGGGCCAGGAATGGACGGCATCCTGCTCGGGCGCGTCGCCTTCAACGCGATAAGCGGCGGCGCTTCGGCGGCGGCGGCGGCGGATGTGGCAGTGACAGTGGCATCGGCGTCAGCGACCCCAACCGCTACGGCACTGCCACAAGCCTCGCTTCAGCGGGCCGGATGACGGGGCGGCTCGGTGCAATGCAGCCACGATGGCGTGTGCGTGAGAACCTCGATTAATTTGTGCGCTCTCGAGAGTTCGGCAGTCTCACGTAGGGGAGATGGCTGCTTAAAAAGAAAATTGAAAACCTAGAATAGTTCTTAAAAAAAGAAAACCTAGAATAGTTCTTAAAAAATGACTATCGTAAGATGTATCGGTACCAATATCTTACAACATGTTTTTGTAAAAACTGTTATCGATTACAGTCATATTGACTGTTTCGTAACTTTTGTTACCAGCCTATACATTTTGTTAGATATGTGGATGTTCTAGTATTGTCGAAAATATTTAGTAGTTTAAAGAACTTTTGAAACCGAGACACTTTTAGCCTCAAAGCTTTTATCCCTGACGCTTCACCAGTCTCTTACCTCCTAGATATCTGCAACAGAGGCCCGTCTTTTTTCCCTTACGTACGTCCATTCTACGTGGTGTTGGATCAGGAAATCTCCTCCCCTTCTCCACTGTCGATGGCAGCCCTTAAAGCTATATTCATTTTTCTTTCAATGTTTGTGGGAGCTGTAGAGGTATCCGGTCGGATCTCCACTGTGCTAACCAGTTATGGGTCGGGTAATTCGTTTCCCATGCGTCTGTCTCTACGTGATATGTAATTCGTTTTCCTCTGATATGCCCATGAATATTAATTATTTTAGTAAAGAAATTTGTAATAAATTAATGTTGCTTTTCCAAAATTACAATAATATATAAAACAGGTCTCTCCTACCACATTTCCCAAACTTTGAAGTACACTTTCTTCATGGGATGAAACTGATTAAGGACATAATTGGGGATTTTATTACCGCCGTTCCCAAATAAAAGAAATAATAACTAATAAAATACTCTATAGTATAATTTTGAATTCTAAATTCACTAGCCTTATACTATTTTTTAATGCCAAATAATTCTGAACTTAATCACGAAGGATAGTTAAACTGAGAACACATTTTGTGATATTAATTACTAGGGCCCGGATAATTACGTAATTACATATTTTCTTAACGTAACACTGTCAAGTCGAATCAACGATATATTCACTTTCCATATCGGTCAGTGCCAAAAAACGTTAACTTTTTAGTATATATTTCTACATTTTTGTCAGAAAGTACATATACTTACATATTTTACCCAAAAGAACATATTTTTACATATTACTGATTTTTGCCGTTTTCCTGCAAGTTTTTTATTTAATTTTTCATATTTCCTGTTTGTTTTCGATAAGGAATCACCCAGACGAACAATTCAGCATTGTCATTTTTATCTGTAGTGTTTTCTCTAAAATGCAGCTATTGCATCGCGTTGAAATGAGTCCGGCCGTTGAAATGGGTCCGGAGTTTTATTTGCAATACCGGCGGTATTGCAAATAAAAGGGCAAGGCGACGCAATCCATAGTTTCTGGTATGTAATTTTTTAGCGCGAGTTAGGCAGAGAACAGAAAAGAAGTTTGGTTTGTGAAAATATACGTTTACAGGCGATATCGCGTACCCACTTCTCATCTTTCAAAGGTCTCCCTTGTCCCTTCACCAGATACTACACGCACCAGCTGAAGAGGTGCCGTTGACATTTTTCTTTCTCCGAGTGTCACACGGGAACCTCCGCCGTTGTTTGTAAATTATCTCTTTGGGGCGAAAATCTGAAGTAACATCACGATGTGGCACTGAAACGTTTGGATTAACCCTTTTGGGGCAGTGGTAACGTTGAGTGAGAATTTGGCGCAGACAAGTACGACGTTTCAGAGCAGTCAGCAATATCGCTTTGGGTTAAGAACATCTTAAGTGGAATTTATACGATGTAAGTGTCAATTGGTTCAGTTTGAACCAGCATTGTTTTTATTACCTAATCCGTGACAAATATTGAACAGTGACATGTTAATTCAGTTTATATTTTTCGTACACCTTATTCTACATTTTACTTAAAAATGTCGAAGGGCAAAACACCTCTGAGTGTAAAACTGAAGCACTTCACGGAAATATCCAAACCCCCAAACAGTTCTTATCTCATGCTCGCCAAAGTCCTCAGCCTCACAAATCTGATTTATGATTTGATTTTTGTTGTGCTATGGTTTGTGCCGACATTCCTATATGTAAAATAATCAATCCAATGCTACGTGAATATCTGTAAAAATGTCCACGTGAAACAATTTCACACGAATCTGCAATAAGAAAGAATTGTCCCCTATTTGCGTATGGAGACAATGAATTCCATTCCTTCATCGGAAACAATGTATTGCATTTATTGCAAATTGGCGATAGTCCCATCTGGGTATCAGTTGACGAAACAACTTAAGTGAACGAAAATCATGTTGGGAACGTTGTAATGTGTTTAACGAAAGGTTAAAAGAGTAAATCTATTTTTTTAACTAGTGATTTTGTTATCCAAATGCAAACACCAAATTTCGCCAAAGTGTTACCGATACAATAGGCTTTTTGTGGCCTGATGGAGTTAAACACAATAATGTTTTCCTTCTTGTACTGATGCAGCGCTGTACATGTGTAAGGCAGCAGAAGCCCTGCAGGTGTTGTATCCAAAATTACTATTTGTAACCTGTCTATATTGTTATGTTGCAGAACTGTGTAGATCTCAAGTTGATAAAGTAGACGTCTCGATTTCCAATACAAAAAAAGGTTTTATCGAGAAAAGGCACCTGGACTGATACTATGAGCTACAATGTTCCAAATTTTTATTTTGGAATACAAGTTATGTATCAATTGGATTCTGGTGCTGTAGCATTCATAGGCATTTCAAAGCAATTGCTTGACGGTGAAAAGATGAAAAATTATACTCCTCCATTTTTTAGTAAGCGCTACAATTAAATCTTTGGAGACGTCTTTCTTGAAACTTTCATGTAGTCTTGAAATTGCCCAATCAGCAGTCACTTCTTTAAAAACTTCATTTATCATTCGAGGATCAATAGAGGATCTAGTGAATAAGAAGAGGTTTTCAGTTTGGAAGAAAAACCTAGGATTTGAAACAGTTTGTGCTATTAATGCAGTGTTGTGAGGGGACAGTTCCGTCGCACTGGATATTGACTACACGCCAGAGGATCTGTGCAAGATTAAATACGCACTAGGGACTTCGTGCGATGTGGAACGATCTTTTAGTCTGTGTAAGGTCTTCTTACAACATAAAAGGAAAGGTATCATTGCTGAAAATTTGAAACAAATATTTTTTTACTGTTACGGAGATTGTTGTAAACAATAGAATTATCAAGAGTATAATATTTAATTTTGATCTTTATTAAAAGAGCTGTCTCTATATTAAAAGGTCTTTATTAAAATTTATTAAAAGATAACTATATATACTAAGCTTAAAGTATTTTAGTAAAAAATAATTTACATAATGATAATTAATGTTACATATTTCTTCCTTTTTAGTACATATTTCTGTATAGTATAATATATATATATATACATATATATATATATATTTTATATATATAAAAGAAAGTCGTGTTAGTTACACTATTTATAACTCAAGAACGGCTGTACCGATTTGGCTGAAAATTGGTGAGCTGGAAGCTTAGAGCCAGGAGACGGACATAGGATACTGTTTATCCCGTTCGACAGCGTTCCTGTGTGAGAACGCACGTTTTTGCACGTTTTCGCAAGTTTTCGCGTGATTTCGCATGTTTTCGCGTGATTTCACACATTTTCGCGTGATTTTGCGGGTTTTCGCACCTTTTCGAGGGTTTTCGCACGTTTTCATGCGTTTTCGCACGTTTTCACGCGTTTTCGTATGTTTGGGCGGAACGGAGTTCTCTGTTAAGGCGGAACAGAGTTCGCCGGGTCAGCTAGTATATATATATATATATATAAAAGAAAGTCGTGTTAGTTACACTATTTATAACTCAAGAACGGCCGTACCGATTTGGCTGAAAATTGGTGAGCAGGAAGCTTAGAGCCAGGAGACGGACATAGGATACTGTTTATCCCGTTCGACAGCGTTCCTGTGTGAGAACGCACGTTTTTGCACGTTTTCGCGTTTCGCGTGATTTCGCATGTTAGCGGTCATTGTTGCCTGTTGTAACCCATTGTTGTAACGCCGCACTGATAACAGAAGGCGATAATGATAGCCGCCTTTCGTTCGCCGTTATATCTATATATAGCCGTGTTAGTTACACTATTTATAACTCAAGAACGGCTGTACCGATTTGGTGAGCAGGAAGCTTAGAGCCAGGAGACGGACATATTACGGACGAGACTGTTTATCCCGTTCGACAGCGTTCCTGTGTGAGAACGCACGGTTTTGCACGTTTCCGGACGTTTTCGCGTGATTTCGCATGTTTTCGCGTGATTTCGCACGTTTTCGCGTGATTTCGCGGGTTTTCGTATGTTTGGGCGGAACGGAGTTCTCTGTTAAGGCGGAACAGAGTTCGCCGGGTCAGCTAGTATTACATATTTCTTACTTTTTAGTACATATTTCTGTACATTATAATACATATATATGTACATATTTTCCCAATTTTTAGTACAAAATTATCAGAACCCTACAGATAATATTAGAAATAAATAATTCCTTTACGTTTTTTGTCTCAGAAGCATGGGGTTTTGCAGAAAATTTTTTTTTGTGGTTTTTCGATTTCGTCGCAGTCTGCGTATCACCGCAACATAATACGCATGCCCAAAACTCAAAGACCTGTTGTAGACTCGGGAGGTCATGAGAGTCGTTTGTGAACAGCAAGTGCACTACATTTCTGACGGCCATCTGGACGGCTAAAATTTCGACGACCTAAAATCGGGCGCGATCGCAGGGCTGTTGTAAATCGCACTCCGTGTAGATTAATTCACAAATTTGCATTTTTCATTTGTATAAAAAATATAGATTCTTTGTTTGACTACTTAGAAATATTATCAGAGCTTCTACCCCCTATCTGAACAATCATTCGGACGTTACAGAAAAAGAGAGATTGCCATGAAATTTCTGTGCAGACAGGAAGCGTTATTCAGTAAAATGACATTAGAATCATTTATTTATGCAATTCAACATTCAATCATTAAATTAAAGAGATGTTGGTGTTTCTTTAACTGAAATTATTTCTTCTGTGTATTACTGCTCATACTAAGTGTAATTTGTATTGACGAGTTTCATAGTTTTTATTTTTTTGAATTTCGCATTCAAGTATCCAGGTCAAGGATTTCCAACCTGTTCGAGGGCCATATTGAGAATCTAAGTCATGATTGCGAGTCGTACTTTAATATTAGACCAATTTTTTGTAATATTCTGCAAGTAGAAAAGAGGTACTAGTATGAAATAATACACAGAGTTTAATTGAAAGAAAGGTTTTAATAATTTCAATTGTTTAATTCTGTACACTAACGCATACAAATGTGGACATAGTGAAGTTACAATTAAACCAAAACTATTACCAGAGCTTTGAACAATTGAACAATTAAATTGTAAATAAGAGCACGCAACGATGTTTACTTAAAATCAATTTCATCTCCGAACCCTCGAATGTGCACTTTTAGTTCTATTGTTCCTAATCTCAAAAGAAGTAGCAAGAAATAATCTACAAGTAGACTTTTTTACTGATTTGTAATAAATTTCTGTAGAAGAAAACACTTTTTACTTGAATATTTGCTCCCGAACATTGAAGTCATTTTTAATACACATTGTCTTGTTTTAGGTTTATTTAAATTTATAGATTCAAGTTTTTAGAAAATTTGTTATATGTTTGTTCACATGCAAAATAATTTATTTCCTTTCATTTAATGCAAAAAAAAATATTTTTCAGAATATTGCAGAATATTTTTGTTTGACAAAGTGTATTTCATAGGTTTTCAACCAGAATTTTCTTTTACGCAGGTATCACAATAGTGAGAATCACACATCGTAAACAGGCTTAACACTTGTTGTTTGAAAAAATTATGTTTTAACAGTTGTATGTTGATCTTACATTTAGATCAAATTACGAGCAATTAAAGAGCAGAAGAAATGCCTCGAAACGTACAGAGAGATGGAAATACTTTTGAAATTTAATATACTTTATTAAAGATGATATAAATTAAGTGAAAATATTGTTTTAATAAACATTTTTTCAAACAACAAGTTGTAAGTCTATTTAGTACATGTGTTTATAAATACTGTAATAATAACTCAATGTTTAAACAGTTTCTGGACGAAAGCCTATGAAATAGTAACTTGATGACAATCTGACAGATAATCTCATGTTTGCGCATAAGTCAATTATAATTGTTTATATAGTCTCTACAAACAATGTTATTTGCTTTTATTTATTTTATTTATTTTTATTTATTTATTTTACGTCAAAAAACAGTTAAAAACTGCGTATGACGTGCTATGGGAAAAAGTGAATTGTGTGCACATTTTCAAAATTCTGTGATCCCTACACTAAGTCATATACTACTTAAATTTTGAATTTTTGAAAGGAAAAAAAACTCCCATGTAATAAAATCTATTTTCAAGGATAAACAAGCAATAAATTTTGAATTTTGAAAGGGAGAAAAAAAACAAAAAAAAAACTCCCATGTAAAAAAATCTATTTTCAAGGGTAAATAAGCAATAAATTTTTAATTTTGAAAGGGAGAAAAAAACAACAAAAAACTCCCATGTAATAAAATTATTTTCAAAGATAAATAAGCAATAAATTTTGGCTCTTATTACTTCCTGCCGCGACAACATGGAAACGATAATTTGAATAATTGTATTTCACACTGAATTCTAGAAGACGTGCACAGAAAATGAAGTTACATTTATGTCCAGAAGCAAAACAAGGGGCCATCTCAGCATTTGCTCAATGGATCAGGGAAACTGGACGAAAAACCTGATCGAGATGGGGGTCATTGACCCGGAGGCTGTAGTACAATACTTGTTACAGGTTGTTTATACACATTTATACAGTCCAAATGGTAAATAATGCATTATGTATCATTGTTAAAATTAATGTTACTTTTCTTGTGATGCTCAGTATAGTCTCTAATTGTATAGAAACAGTTATGCAGCAGAAACGATTTCACTTTGGATTTAAACTTTTCTATTGAATTTAATCGTTTAATGTCATCTGGCAAAGTGTTGTAAAATAATGTACATGTATTGTATGTGAATTTTTTGTAATGAGCTGTTGATACTGTCACCTGATGAATATGATTTCTACGTCGAGTGTTATAGTAATTGACTTCGGCATTTTCTGAAAAAATATTCCCGCCCTTGAGCAAGTCATTTTTTACAAAAACCACTGATTCGTAAATGCTTATGATTTACTTGGATTCGATACATAAACGATATGTTTTACCAACTATTGTTCCGGGTCATATTTCACAACTTCTTTTGATTTCCTTCTTGTCCATTAGTTTCTTCTTTCTGAGCTTTTTCAATTTTACAAATGGTGAGTTATTCTTCCTATCAACTCTCATGACAAACCTGTAACGCAGCAGAAGAGGAATATTAACCGAATCATGTTGATTATTCTCTCCTCAGCTCTGTGTGTTTAAACTTCTGAATGTTTTTCATGCCTTTTTGGTTTGTTTCCGGAAATAAGGGCCATCTCAAGAACTAAATGGGCGATGCGTCAGCCCGATCTCCTTGTTACTGCGCACCTAGAGTAACAGGTGCACTTGCGCTTTCGAACCCTAGGGTCACAGGAGAGAGGAAAATTTTAAGAATTGACAAATAGCCAAGAATAATTTAATGTGTAATGAAATTTGCAGACAATGGATAAAACGGTTCAAAAAATAGGAAGTGTACACAATTCTGAAACAAAACGAATAGTTATCCTGTGTGTTCAAATCCTCCAATGCAACATCTCCCAGGTTAATGATTCATTCGGACAATATTTATTTACCATCCAGGATTAAATGTATTATTCTGTTTCTTTACCATTAACAGCGGAATAATGAGATACACGGGCGTATGAGAAAAGGTTTTCTTGGAAGAAATCACAATATCCGTTCATCAGTTATGAATCAGTCGACAATGCTAACTTAACATTTTCGGGAATTGGAAAAAATGTAAAAATTTACTTTCGTGTATTATACGTAACGTTAATAAACTTACAAGAAAATAAACCGATAATTTCATTAAAGAAAAAAGTCTCTCTCATCAGCGCGAGTCGGGCGCTCGACGACCTAGCGGAAACGTGAACTCCGATCGGCTCCCGGTTAATCAATTTAGTTCCGAGTTGTGTACGGAGCCGGCGATCCTCCAGTTGCATGCATTCGGGAAGCTTTGCTGCGCAGCCGCCCTCGCACCCCCCCGTCCCCCCCGCCCCGCCACCGCCGGCGCAGCTCCCTTTGGAGGCGCGCTTCTTTGGCGAGCGCGCTGGCGGGACTCGCAAAGGCGTCGAGGTGTCGCGCCGCGTCAGTGGAGGGGGCGGGGAGAGAGGCGTGCGGGAACGGGGACGGGACGGGGTGGGGCGGGGCGGGGCGGGGCGGGGCGGGGCGGGGCGGGGCGGGGCGGGGCGGGGCGGGGCGGGGGCGGAGCGACCATGGCGGGCACGCCGGCCTCGCGCCGCCTGCCTAATCAGCGAGAGTGAAGCGGCGATAGCATCGATGAGCTGGCAATAGCCCGGCGGCACGGCCCGAGGACGCGCGAAAAGGGGCGGGCAGGAAAGGCGAGGCGGAAGTCGGGGTGCGAACGCGGGGGCCAGGGCGGGGACCGCGCGGGGGCCGCGGGCGGGAGGCGTACGAGAGCCGCACAAAGGCGGCCATGCAAATGTGAATGGCGTGGGACGCGGTAGCAGCGGCAGCAGAGGCTGCTGTCCAGAGTCTTTGCTCTGCGGAGTTGAGAGGGGGCGTAAACGAGACACCGAAGGTGACGGCGCGGCTGCGGGGACGATGGTAGCGGCGTCAGAGTCGTCGGCGGCGGCGGTGTTAGTTGCGTGGCGCAGCGATGAGTTTGGGTTCTGACTGCTGAGGTCGGGACGGCGGCGGTGATGGAGACAGAAAAAGCCGTGGGGGTGGCATTAGAAGCGACGGACGGGACGACGGACGGGACGACGGACGGGACGACGGACGGGACGACGGACGGGACGACGGACGGGACGACGGACGGGACGACGGACGGGACGACGGACGGGACGACGGACGGGACGACGGACGGGACGACGGACGGGACGACGGACGGGACGACGGCGTGGACGACGGCGGGGACGACGGCGGGGACGACGGATGGAACGATGGTGCAGGTGGTGGTGAAGAGGTTGGCGGGATGTGGGTGGCAGGATGGACAAAGTTGGGGAAGGTGATATGAACAGGAATAGCGGTGAAGACCGGGTGTCGGACACCGTGAGGGGGAGGGTACTTCTGCATTGGGAGGGCGGGGCTATAGCCGGGATCGGAAGGGAACGCGGTGGAAGCAGAAGTTTGGATGGTAGCGTAGGTGGGTATGCAGGTGGAAGCGGGTAAGGATGCGGTATGGCGGGGATGGAGGCGGGAATAGAGGCTTTGGCAGGGATGGTAGCGGAGGCGAGATTGGCGGCGGCAAAATAGTGACGCAGAGTCGTTTGTGAAGGAGGTGACAGGCGGGCTGAGGACGGCTCTCATGATGGCAAGGGAAGGGGCGTGAGAGTGGCCGGTGGCAGGCGGCGGCGGCGGCGGCGGCGGCGGCGGCGGCGGTGGAGGAGGAGGAGGAGGAGGAGGAGGAGGAGGAGGCGACAACAGAGGCAGCGGAGGCGAGCGGCAGCGCCGTCCCTTCACACAGGCGCGAGAAGAGCCGCGAAGAGAGGGTGTCGCATTAGCTAATGCGGGAGTTGGTATTCAGCCGGCGCTCCTGCCCGTCGCTGCCGCTCTCCTCGCCGTCACCCACGTCGCCATCTCGACGCGTGATAATCAATTAGCAGAGTGCCCGCTCCTCGCCGCCGCTAAAGAACCAGCTTCCGACGGCCGGCGTCCGGGGTTGGAGGAGACGGTGACAGATGTGATGTGGACGAGACACACTGATGGCTCTAGTTATGTTTCTTTAACTTCTAAATTACGTACTTCTCTAGCTTTGATTTTTAACTTGTGCAAATAAAATATAACTGAGTAAAGGTCGATATTCACGGTCGGTATAAATTCGAGTTTTCTGTTCAGAGATGTAAAAATTTATTGATAAATAAATTTGCCGAAATGCTCAGTCATAGTTGAATGTAATATTTAAATGAAGGACTTTGACCTGTTAATTGTGTGATTCTTAATACGAAAGAAATAATATTGCCTTTATTTTTAAAAAGCAATAAAACATGTGCAGATGTAAAAAGTATCTTTGGTTAAATATTACAGATTAGCATCAGTGCTGAAGACTGATCAAACCATGTATTAAGCCGGGGGGAGGGGGGCGGAGGAAGTGACTTCTCTCAATATTTTACCTCATTACCTTGAGACGCTACAGAAAAGTCATGAGTTTCAATCTCGGGTCGAGGCTTAAAAATGTAATTGCCTCTCCCAATATTTTCAACATCCAATATGTGCAATTTTTGAAAAATACAGAGAGTTCGCAGAAAATGGAATTACCACCATATTCTTTACCGTCCTTTGTTACACACGAGCGGAAAATTTAATGAAACAATTTGGAACGGTTTTGAGAAAATATTTTTTTTAGAAAGTGCATAAATTTTAGACACAAATTAAGCCAAATCTACTCATTTTTTTCGAAAAATTGAACATGACCTTATTTCATTATCTGTCATTAAAGAACAGATTTCATTTAGGAAAATAAATATCTATCTTCAACATCGTAGTTGTAGGAAGACGCTCAAAAACTTGCACTTTTTCAATTTCCGAAAAGTCATAATTTTCAACGAACATGAGACTTGAACCATTCCCTTACGCGTTCTTTACGCGATCCGAGGACAAAATTTAATAAGAAAACTAGTGGTGCTGCCAAAACACACACTTTCTCGCATTGGATCTAAATGCTCCGCAGTATTATATCTTCATAAACCAGCATAAAATTGTTTTCAACCAGAAAAATCTATTTCGCTCCGCGACCCGATCTCAGTTTCTCAGAGTTAACTTGCCGGCACTCATACCACTACCCCACACAAGAGCCGTAGGGATCGTACTCGAGCAGAGGCATAAAAAGGTAAATGCCTGATTCATATAAAAATCAACAGTCAACATATCCATTAGAAACTCCAAAGGCCTCAGTCCGTTCAGCTAGATCAAGAAATATCAATTTTGGAGGAAGTCAGCTGAACGGTTTAGGAGCTACAGTTGTCCGTAGACGGACTGACAGCTGTTAGGTTGATTGATAGTGATTCCGGGCGCGTCAACTCCTAAGGTCATTAATCCCGAATATGTAGTACATGTTTTCGCTCGGGAGGGAGCTGTGATCTTCCCACCCTGGATGGTTAAATCAAACGCCGACCTACCGTCGGATAGTGGGATTTTCCCCATCCAGGTGCCTCCTACCAGAGGGGTATCCTCCTAGCCGAGGCAAGTTGTAAGCTCCCGACCGGTCTCTCGGCATGTGTGGTAGAGTGGTGCCTGTAACTGTGTCTAAGTAAAGGATAGGACAAGAAATAGGAATATAAGACCTCACGCGGTCCCTTTGGCAGGGTACTGTCCCGGCATTCGCCTGGTGTTCATAAGAGAAAGCACGGAAAACTACCGATCAAAGCAGCCGGCCGGTAGAATGTTTTTCCACACGGCAACAGGACTCGATCTAGCTTTCCAGCTAGTGGTGATAATGCTGCCATCGTCATGACTCGAACCTAGCAACTTCCGGTCAGTGACACTACAATGACATTAGTTGATGCCCTGAGCTACCTCTCCCGGTCAGCCGTCAAGGATATATAAGTCAGTCCCATGGGTAGTGTATATATTGTATTCAAATTTCATGTTGGTAGATTGATTAGTTTATTTAAATCGGTTCATACAGATGCACAGAAAGACAATTAAATTGATGTGACATATTTTTTACAAATTGAATAAGCAAATTGAAAACTTGTTTCAAAGTTGTTAAAAAGTTCAAAATACGAAAATCATATAGACACTTCCAGTTTATTTAGTATCTTAATTGATTGTATATGTGAGTAGAATTGCTTCAAATAATTTTCAATGAAGTTTCTGAAATTCTCAATAGTTTTCCTCGCAACCTATGTTGCGTTTCTGTAATTGTGTAACAATTATCTCTGAGCGAGACTCGAACCAGCGGCCCTTTATTCTGAATCACTGAAACAGTACCTGCCATTTAACCATCTCGGCCTCGGGATTGGCACTTCGATAACAGTCATTAGATGTAGGTGCTTCAGTTCTAGTATTATGCAGTCGACAAATTGACAATATTTCCTGCGGCAACAGAGAATTGTGGCAAACAATAATCCCCAGCCGAGGCTTGAAGAAGTGAACCTTCCCTCCGGAGAGCTCAGTCCATACACGCCAATTAACCACTTCGGCCATCTCGGTGAGACATGGGATGTGCACTACTATAATAGTAATAAGTGTATGATGGTTTCAGTTCTAGCATTTGGCAGCCAAAAAATTGAGAAAATGTGAAGAAATGTTCTTTGGGCGGCAAAAGATGGCAGCTGGGAAAGAAATGAGGCCAAAGGCTGGTCGAAGCTAAAGAGTTTAGAAAACTAACAAGAACGAGAAAGTCTGTGCCATTCAACAGCACCGCTAGATTTTATTTGTTTTTCGTACGCTGTTACATACGATTACATAACTTTCTATTCTTACGAAGAATTCGTAAGTCGAGAAAGTAATAATAATTTCGGAACCATTAGGGATATCTAAGTCGATCTCATGGGTATTGGTTTTATTATATTTAAATTTAATATCGATATATTCATTATTTTACTTAAATCGGTTTATACAGATACCCAGAAAGACAATTGATTTGACGTGAACATACGTTTTACAAATCGTATGACAGTTAAAAAATGTTTGAAGGTAGCAAATTGGAACAACGCGTATAGACCCGAGCAGTTTACGTATTGTCTGTATTTGGGAGGAGAAGTACTTAAAATGATTTTTAATTCGGTTTTTCGAATTCTCAATAGTTTCCAGCCACAACATATTCATCAAATTAAAATCCCCGTGGGAGACTCGAAAAGGCGATCTCTTGGTTTCAAGTGTTGAATCCGAACATATCATTTAACAACCCCCATCTCGATCAGGTTTTTCGTCCAGTTTCCCTGATCCATTGAGCAAGTGCTGAGATGGCCCCTTGTTTTGCTTCTGGACATAAATGTAACTTCATTTTCTGTGCACGTCTTCTAGAATTCAGTGGGAAATACAATTATTCAAATTATCGTTTCCATGTTGTCGCGGCAGGAAGTATTATTCCGAAGGAATTTATTTATCCTTGAAGCTTATCTTATTTATCCTTGAAAATAGATTTTATTACATGGGATTTTTGTTTCAAAATTTAAGTAGTATATGACTTAGTGTAGGGATTACAGAATTTTGAAAATGTGCACACAATTCACTTTTCCCCATAGCACGTCATACGCAGTTTTAACTGTTTTTTGACGTAAAAATAAATAGATAAATAAATAAATAACAACTTCGGGCAGCCAGGAAGACAAGACATCAACACTTCCATATTACTCAAAACACAATTGTTTCAGTACGTGCATCACAGAGTCGAGAAATTGTGCAAATGAGAAAAAAATATTTTATCGGGCGGCAAGGTAGCCGTGAATAGAAAACGTCCAACCGAAAAAGCTATTCCAGAATAGAAAAATTTTAAAACTATTTACGACGAGAATGTCTGTGCCATTCTACAATACCACTAGTTTTTGTTTTTTGTTTTTATTTAACATACGCTGTTACATGCGAGGAGAAAATTGAATGCAAATATTTCGTGCGAGTTTTCAAAATAATATTTTTAGAACTTGCATTCATTTCAGACACTATTTAAGCAGAAACGGCTGTTTTTTCAAAAAATTACACATGCTTTTTTATAAACCGCTGATTTTTTCAACTGACTTTGTTTAAAGCAAAAATCGCTATCTCCAATTTTGTGCTTTTGAAATGGTAACATTTTGCAATTTTCGAAAAAACGGAGAGTTCCCCCAAAAAAAGGACTAGCACCACACATTTTTAGTCCTTTATTACATATAAGGAGCATATTTAAAGGAAAAAATTGCAGCAGTTTTCGAGAAAAAATTCCATATATTTTGCGCAAAATTACAAGGAAACTACTCATATTTTCGAAAAATTGAACGTGAACTTATTTAAAGATGCGTCTTTAAGAAACGGATTTCTTTTAAGAAAAAAGTCTCCATATTCTAAAATAGGAAGACGACCCCAGAAATTACATTTTTCCATTTTCAAACAAATCTGTGATTTCAACGACCATGAGACCACCACCATTCCCTTAAGCTTTCTATACGCTACCTGAGGACAATGTTTGATCAAAAAAATTGAAGCCGTTTTGGACAACAGTTTGAAAATATTTTGAGACTTCACGTGAAGTACCCTAAAAACTCAAAATATCTGTTTGAAAATCGCAAAGCTATTTGTTCGCTTGGAGAAAAACAGTTTTTCAGCAAATTGCCTGAACAGTTTAGGCGCTAGCGTTGACCAGAGACAGAGACAGCAACAGAGACAGAGACAGAGACAGCAACAGAGACAGACACAGAGACAGAGACAGAGACAGAGACAGAGACAGAGACAGCAACAGAGACAGAGACAGAAACAGAGACAGCAACAGAGACAGCAACAGAGACAGCAACAGAGACAGCAACAGAGACAGCAACAGAGACAGCAACAGAGACAGCAACAGAGACAGCAACAGAGACAGCAACAGAGACAGAGACAGAGACAGAGACAGAGACAGAGACAGAGACAGAGACAGAGGCAGAGACAGAGACAGAGACAGAGACAGAGACAGAGACAGAGACAGAGACAGAGACAGAGACAGAGACAGAGACAGAGACAGAGGCAGAGACAGAGACAGAGACAGAGACAGAGACAGAGACAGAGACAGAGACAGAGACAGAGACAGAAACAGAGACAGAGACAGCAACAGAGACAGCAACAGAGACAGCAACAGAGACAGCAACAGAGACAGCAACAGAGACAGCAACAGAGACAGCAACAGAGACAGCAACAGAGACAGCAACAGAGACAGAGACAGAGGCAGAGACAGAGGCAGAGACAGAGGCAGAGACAGAGACAGAGACAGAGGCAGAGACAGAGACAGAGAAAGAGACAGAGAAAGAGACAGAGAAAGAGACAGAGAAAGAGACAGAGAAAGAGACAGAGAAAGAGACAGAGAAAGAGACAGAGAAAGAGACAGAGAAAGAGACAGAGAAAGAGACAGAGAAAGAGACAGAGAAAGAGACAGAGAAAGAGACAGAGACAGAGAAAGAGACAGAGAAAGAGACAGAGAAAGAGACAGAGACAGAGACAGAGACAGCAACAGAGACAGCAACAGAGACAGCAACAGAGACAGCAACAGAGACAGCAACAGAGACAGCAACAGAGACAGCAACAGAGACAGCAACAGAGACAGCAACAGAGACAGCGACAGAGACAGCGACAGAGACAGCGACAGAGACAGAGACAGAGACAGAGACAGAGGCAGAGGCAGAGACAGAGGCAGAGACAGAGACAGAGACAGAGGCAGAGACAGAGACAGAGAAAGAGACAGAGAAAGAGACAGAGAAAGAGACAGAGAAAGAGACAGAGAAAGAGACAGAGAAAGAGACAGAGAAAGAGACAGAGAAAGAGACAGAGACAGAGACAGAGACAGAGACAGCAACAGAGACAGCAACAGAGACAGCAACAGAGACAGCAACAGAGACAGCAACAGAGACAGCAACAGAGACAGCAACAGAGACAGAGACAGAGACAGAGACAGAGACAGAGGCAGAGACAGAGGCAGAGACAGAGGCAGAGACAGAGACAGAGGCAGAGACAGAGACAGAGAAAGAGACAGAGAAAGAGACAGAGAAAGAGACAGAGACAGAGACAGAGACAGCAACAGAGACAGCAACAGAGACAGCAACAGAGACAGCAACAGAGACAGCAACAGAGACAGCAACAGAGACAGAGACAGAGACAGAGACAGAGACAGAGACAGAGACAGAGACAGAGACAGAGACAGAGACAGAGACAGAGACAGAGACAGAGACAGAGACAGAGACAGAGACAGAGACAGAGACAGAGACAGAGACAGAGACAGAGACAGAGACAGAGGCAGAGACAGAGGCAGAGACAGAGGCAGAGACAGAGGCAGAGACAGAGGCAGAGACAGAGGCAGAGACAGAGACAGAGGCAGAGACAGAGACAGAGAAAGAGACAGAGAAAGAGACAGAGAAAGAGACAGAGAAAGAGACAGAGAAAGAGACAGAGAAAGAGACAGAGAAAGAGACAGAGAAAGAGACAGAGACAGAAAGAGACAGAGAAAGAGACAGAGAAGAGACAGAGAAAGAGACAGAGAAAGAGACAGAGAAAGAGACAGAGAAAGAGACAGAGAAAGAGACAGAGAAAGAGACAGAGAAAGAGACAGAGAGAGACAGAGACAGAGACAGAAGAGGCAGAGGCAGAGACAGAGAAGAGACAGAGAAAGAGACAGAGAAAGAGACAGAGAAAGAGACAGAGAAAGAGACAGAGAAAGAGACAGAGAAAGAGACAGAGAAAGAGACAGAGAAAGAGACAGACGGACGGACGGACGAATGTTTTGCTTTCAATTGGATTTTCGGTATCAAGCATCCACAAAACAGGGATTCTGGCTACACCACGTTTTAGAGATTTTTTTATCTTCATTTAGTAACTGGATTTATTCACTTTTTCGTTGTCATGGCCCGGCCAGGAATTTTTTGTGCCGAAAATCCACCGTTTTTTCACGCAGTATTACATAATTTTCTCCATACTACTTATATTACTCCGTATATACGTCCGTATACGAGAAAGTAAAAAAATGTTTATTCATTAACACGTAAAAATATTTTATGCATTTTTTTTAAAATTACAATGTTTGTATTCATTTTGAATAGATGTATACGTATTCAGTATTTTTATATTATTGGTGACCTCACAGATTGGTCATGTCTTAGGTCCTCTTAAAATTTAATTAAGGTTGTTCTGCTACCCAGGGGTGATCGCTCACAAAGAATGTTGCACTTGATAATCGCTTGAATAATCGCACTGAATCACTCCAATAATAGTCTTGTGCACAAGATGCGAATGATATGTAATTTTTGAGACATGTAAAGGTCAGAATATCAACGAACAACATTAGTAATACTAGTAGAATGCAAGAAAAGCTGAAAACTCAAAATAGAACTGTATTGAAAGCTTTCAAAACGTGAGAAATTATCCAAGCAAACTAAACTCAAGAATTTGTCCAAGCAAATCCACAACAAAACAAGCCTACTATATGGAAAAATTAGTTTCTTGAAAACCAAGAAGAGATTGTTCTCGTTAGGCAACTGTGTTCCGATAAAGTGTAGATTGACTATTTTACAGATGGTGCGATAATGGTTATGGCAATCAACACTTAGTTTTTCCTGCCCAAGCCGATTGCCCTCGCGATACATAACCGATTCAAATGCTATCGAATCGAGTCAACGGCAATTCAACGCGAAAGACGCTGCACTATTAGGTGCGCAGTCTTAATTTACCAGATTACTTAATGTACTTGGTCACCAGAGACGATTAACATGCAATGGATTTTTTGAAAACAAATACAAGGGGTTTTTCCCTCACCAGTGTGTTAATTACCCCCTTGGAGGTCTTAGAAATGAAATAATTTTATCTTTTCTTGTAGACTTTTAACATTGATAACAGAATTATAATATGTTTCCCTCGAAAATAAAATCTAAATTAACTCATTATAACGACAAAAAAAGCCGAAACATATTTATTGTCCATCCTAAGACACGGTATTCGGGATATTGTTATTGTCCACCCTAATTCACGGTATTCGGACTAATATGCTCATCCAAGGTCTAGGAAGTACAAAGAAGAAAAAAAGATAAATGCTGAACTCTCCTCTGACTATGATGAATTTTAACAATATACTGCTGACTCGAAAAGCTAAGCATCTTAAAATATACGAACTTTGCTTTATTTCCATTAATTGAACTACGCAGATGTATTTAAAAGGAGGGGAAAACTAAACAGAAACTCCAAAATACTACTAACGTCAAATAATCTAAAAGATATTTACACACGAGCGACGTGAAGACCACATTTGAGGCCATTCATCATCAGAGGTGTCTAATAATTATGTTCCACTTGAAAATACGCTCAACCCCAAAATAGTGCGAGCCGAATTCAGTCTGGATCTGCCTACTTTAATCTTAAAGATGTGAAAAGGTTTTACTGAACGGTATATCGATAACAGTATCGCAGTAACAGCATCGCAACTTGGCAGCCTAATTACAGAATGAGAATAGGTCAGGGACCAAAGAAAATGAATTCCTGGAATTATATTTGTGATTTTTATGTGATTTGTGATTGTGTATGTACCAGTGTTTATTCTGTATGTTTATTGTGTCCTTTTCCCAAATACGACATTAACTTCTAAAGTCATGATAACTATCGTATCATCCGATAATTCTGCAGTAAATGAAATAAGTGGAGTGCGTTTGAAGGTCACTGAAATATGTTTGTCGACACTAGGCCGCAAGAAAGCCCGAGTTAAGAAGCTGGCGATTGGTAAGACGCAATCGAAAGCTATGTAAATAGAAATAATGGTATTGTTATGTACAGAAACATCTAACCAATCATTGCTAGCATAAACACCCTTCAAAATCTACCTATTTAAAAACTGAGAAATGCGATGATTACCACTGGCCATGTTAACGTGTTTTAACGGTAACGTGTACTTCTTTTAGACTGTACACCGCGTCCTTTAAACCGTTTCGTTTGCGAAGTGCTCCGCACAAATCTCGTCAGTTGTGAATTAAGATCGAAATTACAAGGATTGAAATCGGGTAAATACATTAAGATTTTCACTCTCGTAAATTAAATTTTACTTCCATCAATTTTGGGTCAGAGCCCGTTAAAGAATGACTTTTACATGTAGTTAATCAGTCATTAATCTGAAGTCATCTGTCAGTGATATTCATAGACGTGTGATGATGTTTTTCATCCATCCATTGCACTTTTCGAAATGATCATTTGGAAGATCCATGATAAGAACTAATTATGAAACTTTTGAAAAGACCATAGAATGTAAACTAATATAGATAATGTAACAAATTAATCACCATAGATGTTACCAGTGTTTTGAGAGTATGTAATAGTTTTTTCCGGTGTAAAAAGTGCTTAACTAAGTTAAGCACTTTTTAAGCAATTCGTGCTAAGCTAAGTATTATAGTTTTTTCATGAATTGTTGACGTATCTTCGAGCACGTGACTTTAAAGAAAAATACAAAAAGGGGTAGTTCCATATATTCTCACATGTTCTGGGATTTTTTATCTACTGCATGTAATCAGTATGACTGGGATTTTTAAGAGTTTATAAAAATATTAAGGCTTTTCGAAAAGTCTGTTTAGCCCATTTGTGGTTTTTATCATTTTTCGTAAACACGTTGAACTTTAATTTCAATAATTAACATGTCATTTTATTCAATGCTTTAACTTCTGAACTTGAGAAAAGTTCTTAAAAACGAAACAAAAATTAAGAAAAATTTTTCAACTTCTTAAATATTTCCTTGAAAATTATTATTCAAATCAAAGTTACCTTTAAGGTACGTTGTTGCAGTGAACAGCCCATATATAATACTAAAATATCGAATGCGAAGAAATTTCCGTTCTCATCGCACACTTGAAACGAGAAAAGGTTCGCTGAACGCAACATGAAATCAATCGTGCATACTTCACAAAAACTCACGGTCTCCAAGGCAATTCTTCAGATATTTCTCCTTCTAGAAGAACTCCATTTGTGTCTTTCATCTTTGAATAACCAGTATTACATAGAATGTTTTGAACTTTAACGAGAACACATCACTTACAGTCCCTGGTATGTCCTATGAAACAGCTTGATGTTCATCGCTTCGTTTAATAGAAGATATGCACTTTCTCATTTTTATCAGGATATTAGTATTAATATATTTGGTAGTATTAAAGTCTGCAACGCTAAATGCTGAGCCGAGGTAACCACAACATTCCTATCAACTTGAGTTTTCTTAAGCCAAGTTCGCATAGGTCTTCAACAAATCACGATTTAGCCTTTTTTTAGGATAATAACACATATTATATCCCTTTTCCAGATTTATAGGATTCACATATTTGGTTCAGAATTGATTGAAACGGATATGTATATTAAATTAATGATGTTAAGAATTGAGGAACAAAATAGACAAAAATACCTTAAGAATCCTGACCCTAGTCTGCAGCAACAGACTTGCGTACCAAGGAGACGAAGCAGCCAGATTTTTCAGTGAAAATATTATCCTGAGAATCACAATTCACTGGCCCTTCCTACTGACTTGTCCTTGTACTAACACACGTTATGGCTTCGCTCCGGTAGAACGAGTGAAGCTCCAGCTTCTGTAGTGATTGACAGCAAAGATAAAAGGATAGGGAGGTGAGAGTTGCCAGCCACCGCCACAAGGTCATGCGTGGCGGGTGGACTACCTTCTCAACACCATCTGCTATTTTTGCGAGATTTAAGCATATTGGCCAGTACCTTGAATTTAAAATCTCTTCACTAGTATTGCATTCTGGAGAAAGACAAAAAGGAAAATAATGTATTATGTGCCATTTTAGAGTTGTATTAAGCCGACTTCCCAGCTAGCAGTGTTAGCAGGCCTGGGCTTTTTATTTGTTATCCACAACTAGGGGTAAACTAGACATGTGGCAAACTTGATTCCCAACAGTCAAGATTCCCAACAGCGCATCTTGAATTCTTGGCCTGCCTAAGATTTTCTTTCATCACACAGCTATAGACTCTGAGACGATTTTTAATAAAGCCACTGCTCTACTTTTGCCCTGACCGGGAATCGAGCCCTGGACCTCACCACGGAGAGGTGAGGTCCATGGTGTCCATGAGCCACCCGAGGGCCAAAAAAGAATACTTGTAAACATATATTCATGGAAAATAAACGGAAAAGGTTCTGCTACTCTGCTTGTTGACCGGTCGTGCCAAGCGTCCGGTGACAAATGCCGAAGAGGGCAGGGTTTGTATGACAGGCCCATAAGCTTCCTGCATTCGGCTTGCTAGCGGATGTTGAAAGGATTACATTAACTGCCCCGACGAGCGGTGGAGCATCAACTTTTTCGAACTTCGCATGCAGTTGACTTAAAAAATCCGAGTATGGCATTCGTTTTCGAAAGACGTCATTCCTGTGACGTCGCTAGTTAGGCACAAGAGGGAGAAACGAAATTGAATGGTGTGTCAACATTTGAAAATTTACTCAAACCAACGAGAATGTCAATAGTAGTTTGTTTCAATTGTAAAAACTGCATCAAAATTCCTTTAAATAAAAAGAAAAACTACCATACATGCATTCTAAGAGACAATAATTTCAATCTTGAAGGTTCTATTCACTTTCGAGATAACGACAGATTTTACCAGATCGGGTGAGCACATCTTTTATTTAGCCGTACACCGAAGGCGCCCACTGACGCCCAGTGTTACCCGTCCTGTGTAACCGCATCTAATGCTGGGATGGAAGAGCCTTCGCCTTCACAGGCTAAAAACTCCTGTACCCAGTACGGGAAACGACGCAGACGTTCAGGATAGGTCAATCCCGAAGCAATATTCTACAGAAAATCAAGACCTGAAGGATTTCCTTCGTGACAGCTTTACTCAGGGGGTTATGTCAACAGACCCACGTGTTTACCCGGATTTGGAAAATGTTCTGTCTCGTGAACGTGCATGGACTATTTTTTCGGGGATGGGCCCACAGAGCGCTAGGTGATAGAAACAAAATGCGTTGAATAAATATGTTAATAGAAATAAAACAATATTACGATTACATCACATTATGTTTGGAAATACACGGATTTTAATATTTTAAGTTTTTAACTAATTTGAAACTAAAAAATCATTAGATAAATTATTGAAGTGCAGAAAATGGAGTGTTAATAATTTTGTTAATATTTTTGCTTTTATTCAAATTACCCAAAAAACCTGATGTACCAAAGTCGGTACGTATTCCAAAACTTAGTTTGATTTTAGAAATAAATATATATGCATGTACGTCAGAGGGTCTGTTAACTTTTTAACTCTTCCGAGATTTTTTTTGGGGGGGGGGAACTACAGGTGATTTAGTTGTGCCTAGTCTTCAACCTTTTATGTTCCAAAGAAACAATCGGTGTAGTAAACTACCATATTGTGTTAGTTCTGCTAATGTATCCTGAGTGCGATCAATTTCATGAATCACTGCAGCAGCGACACCATCGCTGCCGGTACCGGTAGCTTCTTCACACAAACCCCTAGGCAGCACGCACGCCTTTCTGTCTGTCTGTCAGCATGTCTCTGTGAGAATGTCTCTATGTGAATGTCTCTGTGTGAATGTCTCTGTCTGGGTATGTGTTTCTCTCTGAGTATCTTTGCCTGACAGTCTCTGAGTAAGAGGGTCTGCCTGTCCCTCTGTCTGCCTGTCTATCTGTCCCTTCGTCTACCTGCCTGTCCGTCTGTCTGTCTGCCTGTCCTCCGTCTGTCTGTCTGTCCCTCCGTCTGTCTGTCTGCCTGTCCCTCCGTCTGTCCCTTCGTCTGTCTGTCTGTCTGCCTGTCCCTCCGTCTGTCTGCCTGTCCATCCGTCTTTCTGCCTGTCCCTCCGTCTGTCAGCCTGTCCATCCGTCTGTCTGCCTGTCCCTCCGTCTGTCTGCCTGTCCCTCCGTCGGTCTGCCTGTCCCTCCGTCTGTCTGTCTGTCTGTCTGTCTGCCTGACCCTCCGTCGGTCTGTCTGTCTGTCTGTCTGTCTGTCTGTCTGCCTGCCTCCTGCCTGACCCTCCGTCGGTCTGCCTGTCCCTCCGTCGGTCTGACTGTCCCTCCGTCGGTCTGACTGTCCCTCCGTCTGCCTGTCCCTCCGTCGGTCTGCCTGTCCCTCCGTCTGTCTGTCCCTTCGTTTGTCTGCCTGTCCCTCCGTCGGTCTGCCTGTCCCTCCGTCTGTCTGTCCCTTCGTTTGTCTGCCTGCCTGTGTGTGCGCGTGCGCGCGCGTGCGTGCGTGCGGCGCCGGCGGAGGGCGCTGCTCACCTGCGGGGCGGCGCCGTCGCGCTCGCGCAGCCGGCGCGCCGCCTCCTCCTTGGCGCGCTCCAGCACCTCGGCCACGAAGCGCGACGCCGCCTCCATCAGCTGCGGGTCGGCGCGGAAGGCGGCCACGCGCGCCTCCAGCGGCTGCCCCGCCCCCGCCCCCACATCCGCGCTGCCACCCGCCGCCTTCATCTCGCCGGCCGCCGCCGCCGCCGCCGCTGCTGCGTCGCTTCCAGCTGCGCTGCGATCGCCGGCGCACGCGGACGCACACTGCCTCGCTGCCTCACTGCCGCCCGCTCGCTTCCCGCGCCGCGCTGCCGCCGCCGCCGCCGCCTCGGGGCCCTCGCGCATGCGCGGTGGCCCTCCGGCCCGCGCCTGCCCCGCGCCGCGCCGCACGCGCGCGAGCGCTTCCCATTGTAAAGGAGTGGGGCGACAACACGGCGGGTCAGGTAACGAACTCTGGAACTCTACTACGCCCACTTCTAATTGCAGCCGACAAATAAATCTGGGCATTTTTCTCAGTTATAATCTTTTTCTCATGTTATATCCCTCACTTTCTCTTCTTCCTCTTTTCTCTACCTCTTCCGCGTTTTACCATTTTAACTTCCCTCATTCTCTCTCCTCCATTTTCTCTTCTCATAACCGTTTCTCCATTTTTTTCTCTCCCTCTTTCTCTCTTCCTCTATCTCGAATTATATTTTCCTCTCCTCTTTTTTCTCTTTACTATTCTCATTGTATAACACATTTCTTTGTGTTTGTGAGTGCGCTCTCTTGGGGTAGAAAGTAGATAAATTTTATTACTAGATATTCAGTCAGTATATCACCAGTTGATTTAGCTCAGAGTCAGCATTACCGCTCACTCTGCAGTAGCTTTGACCGGGAGGTCCTGCGGTTCGAGACTCGACGGTGTCGGATTTTCGATACGAGCAATATAATTAGGTTGGATTCAGTCGCTCTCTGGAGGAGAATTCTAGCGATCGGCTGGTCTAGTCGGGAGAATTCTGTGATATCTCCGAATACCGGAGCAGTATCATAAATCCGTCACGAGCCACAATCTTTCCTTTCTCGTTGACCTTTCCTCTCCAGACATATACAATTAAACCAGACTTACCACACATATACGCTACCACACATGTCGGGAGATCAGTCGGTCCCTTAGGGTGTATCCGGACTGGGTGGTGCCCCGTTGTGGGAGAAACATTGAGGAGGGAAACCAATCGGAAATCCATAGGTCTGCGCCGGATCTCATCATCCAGTGAGTATGGTATATCACCTCCTCCTGGAATAAAACATTAACTCCACTAACGGAACTAATGACTAAAACAGTCGACGTGGCAGTGAAACATCAATCTGTATCATGAATCAATATTTCCCGCCTAAGCGCATGTCCTCCAGACCGCGCCTGCCCCGTGCTCTCGCGCCGTATCCACTACACATACTTTACTACGCCTGCTTCCAGTTGCAGCGTAGAAAAAAATTCAATGAATCTGTATTTTTTCTCTCTCATTTTCTCTCTTTTTTTCTACGCGCACCTCTCAATTTTTTCTCACTCCTTCACTATTCCCCGTTCAAACATTCCCTCATCCCCTCAAGGAAACAGATGGTGATAAAGAGAGAAATGATGAGAGAATAAAGGAGAGAGAGAGAGAGAGAGAACTAATGAGAGAAAATCTCATTAGTTCTCTCTCTCTCTCCTTTATTCTCTCATCATTTCTCTTTTTCTCTCCATCGGATTCCTTTCGTTCTCTTTTTCTCTCTTTATCATTCTCACTCTGTAACTCGTTTTTTGAGTGTGATACCTGTTCTCTCACGAAGAAGCATAGCGTCACGCGGCAATTTTTATTGGGAAATCAGCATATCATATTTCCTTATTGCATCGTTCCATGACCGAACTGCAGTGCCATAAAATTCAAATAACATCCCGAGTTGCTATTGCGATGCAGTGTTGGCATCACAAATCATGAGCTCTCGTCGGAAATGAACCTGGGACAACCGACGTGCGAAAGGTGCTAGCGATGCCTCTAGAGGAGGTCTCACTCTAACGGAATATCTGTATTTTTTATTATCCGAGAAACATTTTTACTTAGATTAACGTATTTTTTAAATTATATCAACCACTCTCAACTTATCCTCTCTCTCATATAACCCCCTCTCATCTTATTCGATACTACCTACTAACATTTTCATTCCAATTTGGATTGATTGATCATTTATTTTGAGTTTCCGGGCTCACAACTGGAGCGTTCATTAGTCCTGTTTGTTTAAAACATGAAATTCAGGGATGCTCCTCTACGGGGTCAGCGGGTGTTTGTCCCTCCAGATATCTCTGCCAGAGGGGTTTCGGCCCAGCTGGGCCAAGCTGGAAGCTCCCGACAGGTCTCCCGACGTGTCAGTACATATACATAGAATAGTGTATGTGTGTGTGTAACGATGTGTGAGGAGGAAAGGGGACAATGATGTGGGAGAAAAGACCGTGCACAGTTCGTGATTCATTTGTGAAGGTACTGCTCTGGCTTTCATCTAGTATAGATCGGAGAAACCAAGGAAAGCTACCAATCCGAATAGCCGGTCGCTAGAATTCCATTCCGGTCAGTGATTGAATTCGACCTAGCTAAATAGCTAGCGTCGAAAATCCGCAGTCGGGAACGAACCCTCTAGAAACTCTTACAATTAGTCAGAGACACTTCAGTTGCAAGAGTTGTTGCCCTGAGCTATCTCAGTCGGTATTACAAACAAGAATTACAAATTAATTTCTTGTAAACATAATTCAGAGATTCTTTAGATTTGAATTATCTTCAAAATTATGTGTGCTCTCACACATCTGCACACGAGATTGTTTGATGAACAGCGCGATGGATTGAAGTCATAAAAAATTCATGCTTGCAAATCTTTTTAATAAAGTTCATTTATCTCGTGTGTACACAAGTGTTTCTTCGATTTCAAAAATTCATTTTCATTTATTGCCAAGGATAAAGTAAAATAAATACCCGAAGGTAAGATCATGATTTACATGTTCAACTAAAGTGCATTATAATTACCCCATTAAACAAAAGGAAGAATAAAGAAAACGCAGCTGCATGCAATACACATACGCATACACACACTCGCGCGAATGAATCGAATCACTATTCACTAGTTAGCATGATGCAAAAGTAAAAATTACTACATAAATGGATGCCGAAGTTTTGCGTTTTAGTAATGGGCATATTCGCAGAAATGGCGTGTTGCTAACCTCTAACCGTATGCAGCTATCACGGTGACGAAGGCAAACTATTTTGTAGACAATAAGCGCCTGCTGCAAAGCTGAAGCATCCGAGTGTCTACTCACCGTTTGCCCCAAGCGACGACACCGAAACCTCCACATGAGCAGCCTGTTGTTTACTTTCTTCTAAGTATATTCTACGAATGCAAAGAAGGATTTACATCTACTACTTCCCGTTTGGGGGCCATCCATAAATTACGTGAGGTCTTTACGGGGGAGGGGTCAAGCAAATCTCATCTAATCTTACGTGGGGTTGAGCGGGGGTCTCGGCAAATATCTCGTAATTTTTTTCGCTTGAAACGTGCTAAATTACGAGACATTTTTTAGTAAAACACGTTTCTATACTAAAATGTGGCTGAATCTTGCACAATACTTTCTATCACGGTTATGTGAATGCTACAATAAGTAGTATAGTATACTGAAAAATAATCTAACAAAAATTAAACATTTTATCATTAATGAGATAAATCTCATTACCTGCATTTTTACAGAAATTTTAAAGAAAAATTACCGAGCGCTTTTTAGAAGAACAATAATATTCATTATAATTCAGTCACTCTATTTTCTAATATTAGTCATATATAGTCTTAAATAAATAGAATTAAGCAAATAATACTTTTTAAATCAACATCAATGCAATCAATCACAACTTAAGATATTTACATTAAAAATACGCCTGAAAAATACCTTTGAAAAATTTCACATGAGATTAGAAGGGGGAGGGGGTTGAGCCAAATTTCACGACATCTCACCAAGGAGGGAAAAAGAATCAAAAAATCGCCAAAATCGCCTCACGTAATTTATGGACGGCCCCTTACGAATTCCAGACGTTACGTTCGCTCAAGCGGATATATGATAGCGAGCTTCGCTTACGTTGCAGCGAAGCCGCTACGAAAATGATTGAAATTTATTGATGGGAAAGTTTCATTGGGGCAAAAGTTCGACAATCTTGAGTAATGTAAATTTTTTCTTTAGATTTTACTCATTGTGCGAAATCTCTCAACTTTTGTGTCACATGTCGAGGGCGAGTGGATGCAGAGATCAGGTCCAAGAGATCAAGCCCATCTCGATCAGGTTTTTCGTCCAGTTTCCCTGATCCATTGAGCCAATGCTGAGATGGCCCCTTGTTTTGCTTCTGGACATAAATGTAACTTCATTTTCTGTGCACGTCTTCTAGAATTCAGTGAGAAATACAATTATTCAAATTATCGTTTCCATGTTGTCGCGGCAGGAAGTATTATTCCGAAGGACAACATGGATAAGAGCCAAAATTTATTGCTTATTTATCCTTGAAAATATATTTTATTACATGGGAGTTTTTTTTCTTTCCAAAATTTAAGTAGTATATGACTTAGTGTAGGGATCACAGAATTTTGAAAATGTGCACACAATTCACTTTTCCCCATAGTACGTCATACGCAGTTTTAACTGTTTTTGACGTAAAATAAATAAAAAAAATAAGACAGAACGTTGATGTCCCGAAGTAAGTTGATTAAGCCGAACGATGGAGATACTCAAATGGAGAGTTAATATATTTTACAACACATTTAGGTATTTTACTCAGAAAACAAACACAACTCTTATAAATAATATAGAATACTTCACAACAACGCCCTTGTAGGGAGAGACACAGACGTTTGTTCAACTCTGCGTTCCTAATATACCGTTTTCAGTTTCTTACATGATATGCAATGTCGCGACGTTGGTGGAGGTTTTCTGTCTGGAGTAATTGAAAAGTGAAAACTTAATGAATCAGTTGCAAGTATGAGAATGGGCACAGTGATTTTCTACGATTCTTCAGAGCTGTAGCTAGATTCTCGGGGGCCGCGGTACAGAAGGTACGAATGGAGCTCCACATACAATTGCCAAATATTAAATCTGGAGTTGTGAATCAAATTTTTATATGTATCCAATATTGTAATTATATCTAACGATTTAACCATCGAAGATATCATTAGCCGGCAAAGACATCATTCACTCATCTAGAATTCTATTCTGAAAAATGGAATTCTAAAGTTTTCGTTCGTTAACTACAAGTTATATAATGGACCAGAGCACAGTAGTAACATGTGATAAACAAACAACAGAAATTGCTCATTATTTATTCTGTACTGGTTCAAGTTTTACTTCGGCTTTTTACCTACGAAAATTTGCCAAATCGTTTCCGAAAAACAGGTCCTAGTCGGGAAGAAGGGTTTTGTTAAGACGTTCAGCTGACAATCAACTATGTAAACATCCACACGTCGCAGCGAAAGCGTTGTGACACTGACTCAACGCTTGACCCGCCATTTGAGTTATTTTTATTTTCTCGTATACATACAAAAATAAGGAGTAATATACGTAGTATAGAGAAAGTTATGTAATGCTGCGGAAAATCGATTTCGAGATTTCAATAGAAATACATGTTTTGGGGTCCCCTGAGACCGAAAAAGTTTTTTTTTTTTTTTTTTTTTTTTTTTTTTTTTTTTTTTTTTTTTTTTTAACGGCCGTTCGTCTGTGTGTCTGTCCGTCTAACTGTCTGTCCGTCCGTCCGTCTGTGAACATTGCTAGCGCCTAAACCGCGCGTACGATCTTTTCCAAATTAAAGAAAGCCCTGTGAACCTGTCTTTAGTTGAAGCTTTGAGATTTTGAAAAATTAATTGTTGGGTTTACAAGAAGCCCCCGGACATTTTCAAAATTTTCTCAAAAACAGCTCCAGATTTTGTCTTTAAATTTCTTGTAAGAATAGAGTAAAATACACTTATAAATATGGTATAGGTCCGATTTTCACGGTTAACCCTGAATTATTGAAAATTGCCAAAATTTGACGTTTTTTCGGTGTCTTCCTACAACTACAAAATAGAAGACAGAGATTTTTCCTTCAAATGAAACTTTTTGTTCATAAAGAGTTCTTTCATAACGGTCATGTCAATTTTTATTTTTTTTAGTAGTTTTCGTGCAATAGTGCGTGCAATATTTGCAATTTTAAAAAAGCACAAAAACAAGATTTTCTCGAAAATTGCTCCACATTTTTTCTTTAAATTTTTATACGGTTAGTGCCAAACAATTTTTATACGATAACATGAACGCCATATTGATCTATTCTTTTGTTGTTTTTTCAAAAATTACAAAAATGTAATTTTTTTGAGTTGTCTCTCACGTCGGTAATACGTACTTTAGAGGCTATTTCTTCATATTATTATATTTATGAGAACATGTGCTTTAAATAATGTCAAATAAAGTTTCTCAAGAACACAACAGTTTTCAGTAAAAGTGAACTCAAAATCCCGCATTTCCAGAAACGCTCAAACGCTATTTTCTCAAAAATGGCACCAATTTTTTTCTTCAAACTTTTGCAAGGGGTATTGGTAATGGCACTGTTTAATATGACGTAAAATTTGTTTTAGTGTATTCTTTTGTTTTTTAAAAAATTACACAAATGTAAGTTTTTTAAAATATCTCTCACGCCGTGAATACGCACATTTTATTGAATTTGTATACATTATTGCATTTATAAGTAAAAGTGCCTTAAATTACTTCAAATTAAGTTTTTCGAAAACTCAATAGATTCTTGTGAAAAAGAGCTTCAAATTTCGCATTTACAGTAACGCTTAATGCCATTTTCTTAAAAACGGCTTAAATTTTTTCAATGGAAATTGATATTTAGGATGAGGTTTTAGCATTTTCTAATATTCTTAAATTAATATTTGGGTTCTACTTCTTGGAAATCGAGAGGTTGAGAAAATTTCAAAAACATTTAATTTGGGTGGCGATAGATGGCAGCAGGCAAGAAGGAGGGGCTAGATTGTACAGTACCAGTCCACGAAAAGGAAATTAGAAAACTTTACTACGAGAAAGTCTGTGCCATAATGTAGCACCTCTAGTTTCGAAATTATTCCCATATCTCATTACAGTAATAACAAAGAATACTCTTAATTAAATACTCAGTTGACGTGTAATTGGTTATGGATTATTTACTTTCTCATATGCGTTCGTATATACGGGAGTAATATACGTAGTATAGAGAAAGTTACGTAATGCTGCGGAAAATCGATTTCGAGATTTCAACGGAAATACACGTTTTGAGGTCCCCTGATTCCCCAAAAAATGTTTTTTTTTTTCAAAATGTCCGTCCATCCGTCAAAAATTACACAAATATTTGTGTAATTTTTTGAAATATCTCCTCTGCCGTGAATATGCACATTTTCACCAATTTGTATGCATTATTGCATTTGTGAGTGGATGTGTTTAAAATGTCTTTAAATGAAGTGCTTCAAATTATTTTAAATGAAGTTTTTCTGAAACTCAATAGATTGCTGTGAAAAAGAACTTCAAATTTCGCTTTTACCGAAATGCTTAATCATTTTTTAAAAACCGCTTCGAATTTTTCAGTGAAAATTTTTATTTAGGACGAGATTTTACTCTTCTTAAATATTCTTGAAGTAATATTTCTGTTCTAATATTAGGAAACCGAAAAGTTGAGAAAATGTAAACAAAAAAGGTCTTTGAGCAACGATAGATGGCAGCTGTCAAGAGGATGGAGCAAGACCGTAAAGCCAGTCCACACCAAGAAAATTCGAAACCTTTACTACGAGAAAGTCTGTGCCATTCTGTACCATAACTAGTTTATCAGGGAATCCATAACCAATTTCACGTCAACTGAGTATTTAATTAAGAGTATTCCTTGTCATTACTGAAATGAGATCTGGGAATTATTTCGAAACTATTGGTGCTACAAAATTGCACAGACTTTCTCGTAGTAAAGCTTTCCAATTTCCCTGGGGTGGACTGCCTTTACGGTCTTGCCCCATCCTGTTGTCAGCTGCCATTTATCGCCGCCCAAAGTACATTTTGTTAAAAATTCGGTTTCCTAGTTATAGAACCAAAATATTACTTCAAGAATATTAAAAAAGAGAAAATCCTCAACATTAATGACAATTTCATTAAAAAATTTAGAGCAGTTTTTAAGAAAATGGTGTTTAAGCGTTTCTGTAAATGCGAAATTTAAACATTGTTTTTACAGGAATCTATTGAGATTTCGAAAAACTTCATTTAAAGGCATTGAAACACTTCCACTCATAAATGCAATAATGTATACAAATCCATAGAAATGAGTATTTTAACGGCGTGAGAGATATTTCAAAAAAATTACATTTGTGTAATTTTTGAAAAAACAAACGAACATACCAAAATGAACTTTACGTCAAATTAAACAGTGCAATTAGCACTATCTGTTGGAAAAGTTGGACAAAAAAATTTGGAGCAATATTTGAGAAAATAATGTTTGAGAGTTTTTCAAAGTGCAAAAATTTGAGCTCGTTTTAACAGAAAACTGAGGAGTTTTTCAGAAATGTTATATGATATTATTTGAAGCTTATGTACTCATAAATACCATATTGTGAAGAAATGATCAATAATGTAAATATTAACGATGTGAGGGACGAGTCAAAGAATTACATTTTTGTAATTTTTGAAGAAAAAAACAATAGATCAACATGACATTTATGTCGTCTGATAGAGTGCATTTTGTACTACCTCCCGCAAAAATTAAAAGAAAAAGCTTGGAGCCGTTTTTTAGAAAATCTTGTATTTGTATTTTTTAATTGCAAATATTGCACGCAATATTACGCGAAAACTACTATAATTTTCAAAAAAGTGTACGTGACCTTATTAAATGAGCTAATTATGAACAACAAATATCCTTTGAAGGAAAAATCTGTATCCTTAATTTTATAGTTGTGGGAAGACACCGGAAATAATTCAATCTTTTGAAATTTTCGAAAATTCAGAGTTAACCGTAGAAATCGGCCTAGACCACTTTTATACGTGTATTTTACTCATTTATTACAAGAAATTTAAAGAAACAATTTGGAGCAGTTTTTGAGAAAATTTTTAAAATGTCCGGGGGTCTTCAGGTAAAGTACCCTTAAATTTTAAAGAATGTTTTTCAAAATATCAAAGCTTCAACTAGAGCCAGATGGACAGGGGTTTCTTCAATTTGTAAAAAATCCTACGCACGGTTTAGCCGCTAGTTGTGTTCAGAGACGGACGAACGGACGGAGGGACAGTCAGACGGAAGGTCGTTTTGCTTTCAAATGGTTTTTCAGCATCAAGGTCCCACAAAACAGCGATTCTGGCTACAGCACGTGTTAGAGGATTTTTTTCTTAAATTAGCAACTGGATTTATCCACTTTTTCGTCGTCAGGGCCCGGCAATGAATTTTTTCTTCCGAAAACCAGCCGTTTTTTTCGCGGTCGGGGAGAGAGAGTGACAAAGAGGGGTAGTGAGAGGGAGAGAGGGGAAGAGAGTTGGAGAGAGAGAGCGGGAGAGGGAAGAGGAAAGAGGAGGAGAGAGGGGGAGAGAGGGGATATAAAGGATTAGTGAGAGAGGAGAGAGGGGGAGATAAAGGAGGAGTGAGAGGGGAAACGAGAGGGGGAGAGAGGAGAAGGGGAAGAGAGAGGGGAGAAGGAGAGAGATGGGAGAGAGAGGGTGGAGAGGGGGAGAGGAGTGAGAGAGGGGGAGAGAGAAAGAGGCACAAAGAGAGAAAGAGGTAGAGAGAGATAGAGAGAGAAAATGGCGGACAGAGAGAGACAAACAGAAAGACAGGGAGAGAAAGAGACAGACAGAAAGAGACAGTGAGAGAAATAGAGAGAGACGAACAGAGAGAGAGAAAGAAAGGGGGAGAAAGAGAAAAAGAGGAAAGAAAGTAGGACAACGTCTGCTAGGTTCTGCTACGATGAATGAAATTATACAGGAAGAAAGGATATCATAACTTTAATGATACTTCTAATAATATAATTGATTTTATGTAAAACCATTTACATGGCTGTCAGATGACTTGAAGAGCCTCTTCCCGAAAGGTTCTATAATAATTATATCAGGTTAAAGGAAGAGAGAAATCAGGGAATGAACATATTCACGGAAATAAAATATTTTATTCTGTGAAGCCACCTTTCAAACTTTTCAGTTGGCCATAGCTTATGCGTACGTCTAAGTTTGACAGGCAGCTGCGTGACCCAAGAAAACAAGCACGCCGATCATAATATGGATAATAATAATAATAATAATAATAATAATAATAATAATAATAATAATAATAATAATAATAATAATAATAATAGTAATAATCTCTGGAGCCATCGCTGGAGGTGACAGTATGCGAACTGATGGTGGCAGGATGCTGACAGGGCGGGCACCTGCCAGGGAACCCGAAGAACCTACAGCCTACCACCGAAGGAGAACCCAACACTCACCATCTCCAGCAATTGATGTTTCAATGGAAACTCAGCCACAGACCATTCTTGCTGACAAGCTAAGGCAGAAAACGAAATGGACTGAAGAAATGAATGAATACATCGTTTACTGCTACCTAAAAATAACTAAACTGGAATCCGACTTAACAGCATATAGAGAACCATTGTACCAAATGGTTATTGGCAAATACCCAGAACTTTCCACAAAGACAGTCCAAAATATTGTTGATCAAAAACGTTCTATACTAGTCAACAAGCGACTCCAAGAATCGCAAATCTACAAAATTAAGGAAAAAATAAAACAAGAGTTAGGACTGCATCAATTGGGAAAGGAAGAAAATCAAAATATACATCCAGATGTAAAAGATTGTAATACTGGACGCATGTAACATCGTGAGGAAGTTTCTGAACATTGATGGTTGATCCAGTGCTGATTATGACAGTTGGAACGTGTATCTCTTGTTCATGGTAACCGAGATGCACGTGTGGAAACAAGTTAATTTGTGATAGTGATAATAATAATAATAATAATAATAATAATAATAATAATAATAATAATAATAATAATAATAATAATAATAATAATAATAATAGTTATTATTATTATTATTATTATTATTATTATTATTATTATTATTATTATTATTATTATTATTATTATTATTATTATTATTATTATTATTATTATTATTATTATTATTATTATTATTATTATAGACGCGCAGTGGATGCTTCCTTCGACGGAGAGGGGTCGAAATAGTTTCCCCTGATTGGTAGGCAACCAGTCGTACGTTAGTGGTTGCCAGATCACGTTCTGACGCATTTGCATAATCGCCGCGTTTGTATGACGATTTTGCATATCCTCCGTATTCGCATAAATATGAACATACGTGTATATAATTTTTTAATAATAACAATTTACATTCACATAATTGATAATACAATGGTGCAATTGCATAACATCGATTTGGAGATAAGGTGGGCCAAGCATACCTCTGTCAAGAGTCATTTCGTGGCACAGAGCGAAGTCGCTCGCCTTTCATCAGGGATGTCCGGGTTCTATTCCTGTCGAATCTCATGTGAAATTTGTTCCAACAAAATGAGTTTGCTGCTTCACAAGGGCTCGTCCAACCCCCTGTGAAGTGTCCCCTATCCTTATTCCTTCCTAATTCTGGACGCTGGGTAGTGACGCAGAAGTGCGTAGTAGGAGGCGCGTACGCGGATATCCTATCCAGCGGTACTCTTGACAACGGACAGAGGAGACGAAGCAGAAAATACGAGATATTAATTGGGGATTACTCCGCGCTCAACGCTTGACATCGGGCGAAGAGATGCCTTGCGTCGATAATGGTAAGAGTAAGGACGCAGCAATTAAAAAAAAAAGATATCTCAGATAATACGAAAGTTTAATGTAATTAATTGCAGGTATATTAATTTTTTTACCAAATTATTTTTGACATCTATAATGCTACATTTACCGTTTAAACTGCTAAAACTACTGTAAACTGACTTAGTTAAATCGCTTTTGAAGTTATACATCTCACACTAGTACAAATAAAATATGGAATTATATCTGGAAAGTGGAATCTACTCTTAATTAACATTGAAACTACCAAGTATAAGAAAAAACTGCAGTACTAGTTCCTTCAAAGATTCAGACTGAAGTAATAAATATAAAACTGAAAAAGAGACTTTTGCCTTTTATAAGCATTATTTTAAAATTGTTTGGTGCTGCAATGTGAAAACAAATAACGCCTTCTCTTTCGGTCTCAAATGTATGCATTCAAAAACTAATTTCAGACAATACTTTTAAATATTATTCCGAAATAAAAGTAATTGATACATACACAAAAGTCAATTCAAAGAATGGCACCTGGCTGTCAATGTAAGTACATTTACGATCAAAATTGATAGCAACAGTGACATAGTTGAAGCTTCAGGAGGAGCAAAACAACAATATGTTATAAGAATATATGATTTTTAATGTTTATTTTCATTGCATTAAACACTTACGTACGGGAATATGATGTACCTTGAATATTTTAATTTTTACTTTCTGGTATATGTAGTATATACGGAGTAATATAGAGAAAGTTATGTAATGCTGCACGAAAAAACGCGGATTTCAGCACAAAAACTCTCATTGCCGGGTCAAGATAACGAAAAAGTTGGTAAATCCAGTTGCTACATTTAAAAACAATCCTCTAGCACTTGATATAGTCTACGTGATGTAGTCAGAACCCCTGTTTTGTGGGTCCTTGATACCGAAAAATCAGTTGACTACAAAACGTCCGTCCGTCCGTCTGTCCGTCCGTCTATGAACACCACTAGTGCCTAAACCAAGTGTAGGATTTTTTTCAAGTTGAAAAAACCCCTGTCCATGTGGCTCGAGTCGAAGCTGTGAGATTTTGAAAAACATTCTTTAAAATTTGGGGGTACTTTACATAAAGCCCCGAGGACATTTTCAAACTTTTCTCAAAAACGGCTCCAAATTTTTTCTTTAAATTTATTTTTACTTTCTTGTATACGTAAAAAAAGTTATGTGATGCTGCGGAATGACGATTTCGAGATTTCAACGGAAATACACAAAATTACACAAAATGTTTAAAAAATATTGCTCATTCCGTTAATATTCACATTATAAGCAATTTGTAAACACTATTGCATTTGCGAGTTAAAGTACCTCAAATTACTTCAAATGAAGTTTTTCGAAAACTCAAAAATTTTCTGTAAATAGGAGCTTCATATTTCTCATTTCAAGTAACGCTTAAACGCCATTTTCATAAGAACGGCTCCAAATATTTCAATAAAAAATTGCCATTTATTCTTAAAGTAATATTTCGGTTCTATTATTAGGAAACCAAGAAATTAAGAAAATGTTTAAAAAAATGTACTTAAGGCGGCGATAGATGGCAGCTGGCAAGAGGATGGGGCAAGACAGTGAAGCCAATCCACTATGGAAATTGGAAAACTACAACGAGAAAGTCCGTGCCATTCTGTAGCACCACTAGTTTCTAATTATACGAATTTTTTGTAGTCCAGAAAACAGAAATGTTAAGTTATTTTTCCATGTGATGTCTGCAAAACTAGCGTAATATGTTATTAACAGGCAAATCATATTTCTGTATGTAGTGAAAAAGGTAAGAGAAAAGTCATTTCATCAATGGGCCCCGTCCCCAGAGTAGATTGATGCACCTCTTAGAGCACTTTCGTACGTTTCGAAAGTGGGGAAAAATAACTTCCACTGCATACATTCCATAGAAATGAATAAAAAAACATTCTACATTCATTTAAAGAAATTTAAATTACCCTCAACTTATTTATAAGGCATGTCAAAACTTCCAAAACCAGCATGAATGGCCATATAATTATCAAGTAATATAATATAAAGCCTTATAATTATGTCCAATTACCTACAATTTAATTGTAATGAATCTTAAAGGGATCAGAAACAAAATTAAATGTATAACGGCCTCATATTATTGTTGTTCCTAGTTCGATTGTTGGCTGTGGCAACTTTGTCTTATCTGGCACTTCAACTCCACCATGATCTTCTTCTGTAAAAGGAAAACGTTACCAGATTTTTTGATCATAACCCGTACCTTTTCTTTTGTTAGTTTTTGGAAATTCTTGGAGGGAAATGGCTGTATGAAGGAGAGTATGATAAAAATAATAATAAAAGTTAATTAAAAATGAAAAAAAAGAACATAGGTTGTTTGCAGTTAGTATGGGGCGTTGATACGCATCAAAGTGCCCCAACTAAAATTTATTTTTGACCAACAAAAACACTAAATCACCTGTCTAATTTCGTCAAACCACTGAACCACGCCAAGACGTTCTGTCTAGAAGTTGTATAGTTGTGTACACCAGAAACCTCTTTTGGAGCTCTTGTGAAACTTCCTGTAATGACTGTGTGAGCAGCAGAGAGGGTGTATGGAGGTTCCCCATTCATCATTGTGCCCCAGTTCCCCATAGTTTTCGCATAATTTCTATTTGAAGTTAATGCGATTTATAAAACAAATATTTTCTCAAAAACGGCTTCAAATTTTTTCTGTATTTTTTCCATGGATAGAGCAATGGCTTCTTAAACTAGTGGTGCTAAAGCAGCACTTACTGTCTTGCCCGTACTTTCACGCAAAATTACGTGTAAAGTACTCAAATTTCCGAAAAAATGTACATGACCGTATTACAAAATGTACCTTTAAGGATCAGATTTCATTAAGAGAAATCTGTATGTTTAATATTTTAGTTGTAGTAAGACATTCTCTCGTCACCGTCGCTCCCCACCGTGCAGCTCAGCTAGCACCGGCCAGCGAAGTTTCTTTACTTCCTGCGCCGACCACAGAGGTACTCGCACTACTCCGCGATGAACAGTCAGTCTCTGTCAACTAGTGTATAGCCCAAGCTATTCAGTGCAGTGGTTACTTCTACTCGTCCTCAAAAGTTTTCTCAGGGCTACATATGGCTCAAATCCAACCCACCCTAGGGGGTACTCTGTCCCAGATGTCTTTGCAGTGCATCAACATCAACTCTACCACGACTCAACTGTCAACAACAACGTTCAAGCACTAAGGTCAGACCCAAGGAAACGCAGTCTCGGCAACCTCCAGGTACCAGCGCCAAGCGCATGACTAATTCTCTCCCCGGCGTAATGGGTCAACCAACCAAGAACACATTTGCCCCCCTGACCTCCAGGCAGACGATGTCCACGAGCAAAATTCCCAAATTTCGACTGAACCTAAAACATCTATGTTCAAAAAGCCACCTCCAATATTTATTCACGAAATTACAATATATAAAGAATTTGTGAGTAAATTAACCTCGGAGATTGGAGAAAATTTTATTACCCAAATTAATGGTAATTCAGTTAAAACTATTTTTATCTCAATAGACGATTTTAGAAAAACTATTCACATTCTAGATCAGAATAAGTGTAAATATCAGACGTTCCGAGACCCATCAGTCAACACTTTTAGTGCAGTAATTCGTGGAGGGTCTATCGATTACGAAGGTGAAATTGCTGAAAAACTTAGCAAGGCTAATATTCAGAACGTCAAAATAATCCGCCTTTTAAGATTTGATAAATCTCCCATGCCATTATGTGCAGTTTTAGTGAATGGCAGACCAACCTTTGAAAATCTATTTAATATCAAAAGACTTTTCAGTGCCGTGGTAACAGTTGAATTCAGACGCTATAATTCAGTTATTGTGAGATAGAAAAGATGTCAGGACTACAGGTACACGAAAAACTATTGTACTAAAACTCCAAAATGTGCAAGATGCGCAAACTCCCATGAAGCAGATAAATGCAACTTAAACCCCCAATTTAATCCCACTTGCGAAAATTGTAATCAAGCTCACTTAGCGTCATCACGCAAATGTGAAATTTCCAAAAGCGACAAGAAGCATTTATGCACAGAAGTTCATCTATCTTTATTCACAGGCAGTTAACAATCCGCCCTCCCCTATCTTCCTTTCTCCCACTTTGCGCTAGGTTCTACAGTCCTCGGTCTAGAATCCATCCCCAACAATACCTTCCCTCTCCTCTTCGTCGAAACCTTCCCCCTCCTCAACAATTTATTATTCCCACTTATCCACAACATCCATTAACTAACTCTGCACTCCCACTCCCCCCCTCTCCTCCCCACAGCACCTCCCAACATGCTGATATAATCTCAGAAATAATGAACCAAGTAATCAAAGCCCTCATTGTTACAATCGACAATCGAATCCAAATAGCTCTTGCGTCACAATCATATTTATCTCATACCAGTAATACTCAAAATAATCAACAATATACCTCACAATAAATTAACTTCTCTCACTTTCCTAAACTGGAATGTAAACGGAATCATTCCAAAAATCAATTTTATAAAATATATTTTAAACTATAATATAGATATAATTATAACTATAATATAGATTGAAAATACATCAATAGCGCTGCATCAGTCACACGGTACTCCAATCACACTAATCGCAGTATATAAGCCTCCTAACATTCCCCTGAAACAAACTAAAATTAACACTGTTCTCAAAAGCGACTACTGCGTTAGCTATAGGCGACTTAAATGCAAACATAGGTACCGCATGGGGATGCAGATCTTGCACCCTGAATGGAAAATCTTTACTCAGATAAGGTATTAACAATGATTTAATTATCTCTGCTCCACCTGAACCTTCTCATTGTCCGTATAATCGCCGCATTCTTCCGAATATCCTATATATTGCAGTATGCAAAAACTTTATGAAAATTTCCACCCAGCATCAGAATCTTATTAGACAAAAGCGAAATATAAGACGGCAATGGCAAACACTCCGGTTACCTCACTTATTAACCGTTTTAAATCAGGCAACTCATAAGGTTCACGAAGGGTTAAGTAAGTTTCGCTATCAAAACTTTCAAAAACTACTTCTAAACGTTGATAAAAACTCCAATTCCTTATGGAAAATCTATCGTCATTTTTCACATCACAATCAAGCAATCAAGCAATCCTCCCATTATCCGCCAATCCTGATTTGCATATACAGAAGCATACAAATTAGAAATGCTTGCCAACCATTTCAAAGATGCTTTTTATCCCAATATTTCTACAGATCTGAATTTCCAAAAGTTTCTAGAGGAGTTTTTAAAATCCCCCTATCATACTGCTCCATTATCAATTAATTATATCTCTCCCTCCAATGTCAAACAAATAATTATGAATACAAAAAATAAATCTTCTCCAGGTATAGATGCTATCCCCAACATAGTTCTAAAGCATTTACCTCCTCATGCCATTGCTTACTTAACTGCCATATTCAACGGCTGCCTCAGATTAGACTATTTCCAGGTAAGCTGAAAAAAAATCATCGTAATTCCAATATTAAAACATCAAAAATTCCCAAAACATCCCTCTAGTTACAGACCTATAAACCTTTTACCCACTCTGTCTAAAATCTTCGAGAAACTGATTCCAATCAGACTCAATTTTTTTCAAGTTATGAAAGCAATTCCTCCTCTTCAATTCGGATTCCGCCCTCTTCATTTGACCACCCACCAGCTTCTCAGAATAGTATAAACCATAGGACAAGCATTTCAAAATAAGCGATATTGCTCTGCAGTATTTTTAGACTTTCCTAGTGCTTTTGACAAAGTCTGGCTCCCATGTTTGCTCTTCAAATTGAGGAACTAAGGAACCCCTTATTATCTTGCCAAAATCATCAGCAGTTTTCTCGAAAACAGAAGCTTTTCGGTTCGAATAAATTCTTCTTTCCGTCTCTAAGATAATTCAGGCCGGGGTACTTCAAGGTTAGTCTCTTTCCCCAACCATCTTCAATTTGTTTTCAGCTAATATACCAAGTATCACAACAAGTTCCACGGCTATATACGCAGATGTCACCGCGATATTCTCTGCAAACCACGATATATCAGTAGCAATCAATAACTTACAGTGAGCCATCAACACTTTCTCTGACTGAGCAACAAAATGGCGCCTGCACTTAAACTCAGCAAAATGCGAAGCAAATATCTTCGCACTAAGTATAATAACCCATCCTCCGTTATTACAATAGGAAATTCACCAGTTCCTTGGCTCCCATCCAACAAGCTCGTAAAATACCTAGGAAAATCCTAGACACTCGTCTCACGTGGAAACCTCACATTACCCATCGGCTGAACAAACCTTATGCTGCATTCTTCAACCTATATCCTGTAATACACCGAAACTCGAAACTGACATAATCCTGCATATTTATAAAACCGCATTAAGGCCCTCATTAACATATGCCTGTCTTGTTTGAGGCGGTGCAGAACAAACAAACCTAAAGGGAATTCAAGTATTTCAAATTAAAATCCTCCGAACGTTGGCTAACGCTGGTGTATATACCGCTCACCCCCATTCGCACTCCCATCAAACCACTGCCGTGAGCATAAAATCCATATAAATGAGGTTTCCCTCTCACATATAAAATTGGGTTGTTTAATTTGTAAGTACCTCGATGCTTTTGAGTTAACATTGCTTTAGTGTCTGTATCCATTTCCAACTTGTAAAGTTTTGTATCCACAGATCGAGTTGAATAAAATAATAAAATTTAAAAAAAAGGTTGTAGGAAGATACCGAACAAAATTTGAACTTCTGCAATTTTTGAAAAATCAGGGTTTTCAACCAGCATGAGACCTGCACTTTTGTCTTAAACGTCCTTCACGCTATCCAACAACAAAATTTAATCAAAAAACAATGGAGCCAGTTTTTTGAAAATATTGAAAATGTCCCAGGGGCTTCATGTAAAGTACCTACCTCTCAAAATTAAAATATCTGTTCAAATTCAAGAGGCCGCGATATCAGCCAGATCGATTGGCGGATATCAATTCTTAAGAAAATCGGCTGAACGGTTTAGCCGCTAGAGTTGTTTACAGACGGACAGCCTTATTACCGTCATTCGATTTTTCGGCATCAAGAACTCACAAAATATGGATTCTAGTTACACCATGTGTTAGAGGATTTTTTTAAAATTTAACAACTGGATTTATCCACATTTTTGTTAGCAGGGCTCCATAATAAGAGTTTGTCTGCCGAAAATTCGCTGTGTTTTCGCCCAGCATAACATAACATTCTCTTCTCCGTAGCGAGAAAGTAAAAATGGCGCTCTCATTTTCAATGAACTCTCCAAAGTTTGGAAAATTGCATAAGTTAGAATTAACGGGAGAGGCTTTTTTTAAGTGTCCGAAAAAACGAGGGTTCCTGAATGACTGCGGAGTGTAGCGGTAACTTGCTTGGTCTGTTGACTCGGACCGTAGTTCGAATATCATCGCGAAAAAAAGCTTGCAGGAAATACTTTCGCACGTTCATGTAATAGAATATTATGATGTAGCCGTTAAAAATAATGCGAGAAAGTATGCGCTGATGTAGCATCACTGGTATACTACATACGTGTTGTAAACAAATTATTGAAATGCTACGTAAAAATTGCTGTTTTCGGCAGAAAAATACGCATTTTGGAGCCCTCATCCCGAAAAATTGGATAAATTTTGTTCCAATACGAAGTAAATTACTTATTCTAATATGTTGATGTAAGAATTCACATTTTTTGGTTCTTTAATACCTAAAAATTGGTTTACGTCGAAACGAATGTGCATCTGTCCCTCTCTAAACAACGCTGACAGCTAAATCGTAGGCAGAATTTCCACCAAAATTGATATTTTCCGATAAATCTGGCTGATGTCAAGATCACTTGAATTTGAAACGAATGTTTTAAATAGTGTGGGTACTTTTCATGAAACCTCGTTTTCTCAAATCCGGAGCCGAATTTTTGTTTATTTTTTATCGCATAGAAAAAATATATAAAACTGAAGCATATCTAATTATCATTGAATTCTCTAAATTTTTTGAAATTCGCAAATGTTCAACATTTTAATGCGTCTTCCTACAACCACAATATCGAAGATAGAATTTTTTCTTATATTCGATTTTTTCCATGTGTGTGGAAGTGGTTCAGCATTTTAGTGAACATTTTCCTTTTCTTTTTAAGTACCTGCGTATTACGAAAAAAAAAAATTCGTGACCACCGGCATCGCATCACTGAGAAAAAGAGCGCATCAGAGCTAAGCTTGTTCCTGACACTAAATCAGATCCGCTCTCTGATGATCAGCTTCTACTGATTGGATCCTCTTTCTATTCATTAAAAAGTTACATTAGTCAACTAATATCGCTCAGGGAAGGGCCGCGGCGGGACGTCCGCAGGCCGTTTACGAAATGCTTAAAGTGACGATTTCAACGTCTAGGAATGTTGAATGTCCGTTGTGAAAGTGGTACCTGAATGTATTGTGACGTACTAGGATGAAAAACACGGACGACTGTTCTGATTGATATATACAATATATTTACAGAATATTTACAATTGATGTACAAAGATTATAATACGAAAATCTAACCCCTTGGCAACCTTTCAGTTCTCTTAGCCGCGAAACCCCGCGACCGTCCCTAGGCCTTCGCCCAGAACCACTGCTTCGGAAGCAGCAAAAAGCAACGCGAGGTGCGAAGCTGTCGGACATAGAGTCCCGTAACTACACCAGTTACATGGCTTGTCACCAAACCGATCTTCGACCCGAAGATCACGTGCAATGATAGCACTGGAGATACCTCTCGTCTTTCGACACCCAGCGTATCCCGCGAGGCTCCTGTCGGCGCGGCCTTAAATATCCGACGGCACGCCCCCACCCTACAAGCAGCGGGCGTCATACGGCTCGCTGGCCAGCCTTTCCAGAGCTGCAACCGACATCTCTTAAACTCGCCTCCGCGCGCGTCCTTTTGAAGGAAATTCCAGCCGGGATTCCTAAGGGCTTTACCAACCGGCGCGGCGTGGCGCCGCCACTCTCCACCCCCATCCACATTCGGCTTAGCGCGGGTTTCCCCGAAGCGGCCCGACGCACCGGCGCCGGACCAGGCGACGCTACAGTATGTAGTTTTCCATAACGTTCGGTTTTTTCATATAATTTTATTATTGAATTAGTTAATGGTTATTATAAAGTCATGTGATACAAGAAAATTGTCAATTTCTTCGAATTCCAACAGATATCTTGGAATTTTTTTCTTTTTACAAAATCGAGCCGAACATAAATGGAGCTTTGCATAAATGAATGCTGTATAAGTACATTTTGCCTTTTTACATGTTTACATTTGCCTCCTTATAAGAAAAATTTTCCGGGCAGGTAGGCCGTGGTCCAGTTGGCATTGAAGAGCCAAACGTTTCGTCCACATCTGCGGTGGACATCTTCAGTGGCGGCAGCGTCGTGGGCGTAGTATCCGGGTCTACGGCTGGCTAGCGACTGACCTATGAAACTTCTTCCTATGAAATTCTCAAAGTAATCGGTAAACTAAAAAATTAATATTTGGCCGATTTAGATGAATTTCCGGATTGTTTGTTAAAGACCTGTGCGCCTACCATGATACACCCGTTAACTTACATATTTAATGCATCCTTATGCACCGGAACTTTTCCATATATTTTTAAAACAGCGAAAATGAAGCCGCTTTTCAAAAAAGGCAACAAGAATGAAATTCAAAATTATCGGCTTATTTCTCTCCTGTCAGTTTTTTCAAAAATATTAGAGAGACTTTACGAATGGAAACCTTTCTCAGTAAACACAACGCGCTTTCAGATTGCCAACATGGATTTAGGAAATCAAAATCTACGGGAACAGCCATATTCTCTTTCCTTAAAGATGTCGCCTTACCATTGGATCAAAACGAAGCACCTATTGGATTATTTTTAGATCTCTCTAAAGCTTTTGATGTCATTGATCATGAAATTTTACTTTCAAAATTCCCTTCATCTGGAATCCGTTGTATTGCCCTAGATTGGTTACGTTCGTATCTTAAACAATGATCTCAGCGAGTACAAATACCTTACTGGAATAAGGGAACATTACGTTCTCATCTTTCTGACTCTTTGCCAATTGCACGTGGAGTCCCTCAGGGATCGATTTTAGGCCCTATTCTCTTCCTACTATACGTAAACGATATGCCCTCGACGATTCGAAACAGAAGAACAGTTCTGTTCGCAGAGGATACAAACATTCTTTGCAATAACGAAACCGTAAATAGTACAACATCTGATGTTTCAAATAGGTTTCGAAATAAAAAAATCAATAGTAAATTAAAAGAAAACGGTTTTAATGCAGTTTTCCATTTCAAATAAACAATTCTATACTCCAATGAAAATGAACGGAGTACCATTGACTGATGTTAAGGCAACAAAATGTTTAAGTCTCTCAATTCAGTCAAACCTCAAACTCAAACAATGGAACGTCCATTTAAATGAATTGAATACAAAATTAAGCTCATTACGCTACGCGTTCAGAATTCTTTCAAATTCAGTCAGCCTTCATTCTGCTCGTCGTGTATATTTCGCGAACGTTCATTCCCGCCTGAGATATGGCATACTATTCTGGGGAAATACATCTTATAGCTCCAAGACTTTTAAATTACAAAAAAGAATTGTACGAATAATAACCAAATCCCACCCATGTGATTCCTGTAAGCTTCTCTTTATTAACCTAGGAATTTTACCATTACCTTGTCTCTTGATTTACGATTCAGTAGTTTTTGTCAAAAATGGGAATATATTTTCAGAAAACGCCGATGTCTATAACTATAACACTCGACGTAGAAATCATATTCATCAGGTGATAGTATCAACAGCTCATTACAAAAAATTCACATATAATACATGTACATTATTTTACAACACTTTGCCAGATAACATTAAACGATTAAATTCGATAGAAAAGATTAAATCTCAAGTAAAATCGTTTCTGCTGCATAATTGTTTCTATACAATTAGAGACTATACTGAGCATCAAAAGGTCATTAATTATAAGTGATATTTAATGTTTTTTTACCATTTGGACTGTATAAATGTAAACAACCTGTAACAAGTATTGTACCGCAGCGTCCGGGTCAATCACCCCCATCTCGATCAGGTTTTTCGTCCAGTTTCCCTGATCCTTTGAGCAACTGCTGAGATGACCCCTTGTTTTGCTTCTGGACATAAATGTAACTCCAATATCTGTGCACTTCTTCAAGAATTCAGTGGGAAATATAGTAATTCAAATTATCGTTTACCATGATGTCGTTGTAGGAAGTATTATTCCTTGACGAAGGACATGATAAGGAATAAGAGAACAAATTAATTGCGGATTTACCCTTGAAAATAGATTTTATTACATTGGAGGGAATATTTTGTTAACAATCCTTGCAAAAAACGCTTTCTTTCTGTATTGAAAATTCAAGTAGTTTATGTCTTAGGGTAGGGATCACAGAATTTTTGAAAACGTGCACAAATTCATTTCTCCCCATACGGTTTTTAACTGTTTTTGACGAAAAATAAATAAATCAACATACTTCGATTTTTTTAAAGTGATCGATGACATTAAGTCATTGTTACATCACAGTCTAATTACACAGTTGCGCAGCTTCAAGCAATTTTTTGGACCTGGCGCGACAGTAGCGCCTCTAAGTGGCCAGTAAACTGATATATGTCTGTTTCTGTTCCTGGTAACAATAGGATATGTGCAGAACATTTCGAGAGAAGCCAATTAATGCTCAATCAGCGCAACTTTCGAAGAGAAATATTTAAATGTAATCCGAAGAAAATGTTAAAATATAATCCGAAGGAAATATTTAATTGTAATTTAGGATGCTAAATTTAAAGATTAGTGCCTCATTAAAATACATGTGTAGCAAAGGAAAACGTTAGGAATTTGGATTGTAAGAAAATTATGGTATAAGTTATTGAATAGAGCTTTTGTATATACTGTTGTATGTTTGGGCACATTGAAGGAACCTCCTCGTATTACTGTGGCTACATCTCCTGCTTTATAAAATGAATCTGTGGTAAGCACATTTCTGAGTCCACGAGCCCAGTTGAGAAGGATGTTTGCGAATTAATAAAAAATATTCATTTTATAAGGCAGGAGGTGTAACAAAGACCTAATGTCATCAGCTACTTGAAAAAATGTAAGTATAATTAATTCACTTACATTTCATGGTAAGGTCATTGTTTGAATTGGACATTTTCAAGAAATAGCTGAGGTGTTAGTAGTGCAGATATTGCTAATTTCAATATTATGGAGCAGTTTCCAATAACATGAGAAAGTATGTGCTGTTGCACCATTCGTTTTTTCAACTTTTCACATTATTTTCCTATAGTTTATTTTTCATAAATGAAATTATAAGTCTTATTTTGATAACACTATAAATGTAAATTAGGAGCTGTCCATACATTTGGTAATGCAAATGTGCAGTAGGATTTTGAATACCCCTTCTCCCCTTAATGTGTGTTTGAACCCCCCTAAATAATTACTTAACCTTGCAACAAGAATCCCCCCTCACCGTATAATAAAAATAAATTACAAAGAAGCAGTAAAGAGTTGAATTAATTTTATTTGTGTTATATTAAAATGTATGATAATTAGTCAGAATCGGTGGTGTGGACTGCACCTAACAATAAGATTGGGGGCAACTTTTGAGTGTAGAAAGGATGTGTAGGTCAGAAACTTACTGAAAACAATCCCTGCACATGCCGTTGTTGATGATACATGAACTCCGTCTACTGCACCAATTTAATTGGATTCTATGATATACTATTGATCAGTTTTGAATATTTTCATTGCAATCTAACACATACAATCAATATACCATTGATAAAAAAAATATTTCCACTTACAACAAATTATATATTAACTTTTTAATTTATTTATATTTTTTAAATGTTTAACATAAGATTGAATAAAAGAAATTATTTCAGAAACTGCTGAAAATTTTAGAAGTGTCAGCATTATGCAACACTAAAATTTGACCCCCCCCTTCCCTCCACATAACACAGCATACCAATGCCTTTAGTCCCCCTCCTTAGTTATGTAATTTATGCATTATCCCTTATGAAATACTAGTAACTTAAGATATGGTCACACCAAACCATGAATCATCATTGGTCCATCAAAATTCGTCTTCATGAGAAAGTTATTAAGCATTTCACAGATTGTCTATAATTCCATCTAGAAATCCTATCACAGTGATTAATTTTGACAATAATATATAGTAATATTCTAATAATTCTAGTAATACATAATTTTTAGTTGTCAATAAAAGGAATAAAGCAAATCAAATGAAAATACGGCATATACAGTAAACTGCCTTTATGAAACTTTCCAACATTATTTTAACAGTATACAATTTAACACATAACTTTGATAGAATTAACATTAACACAATTTAAAAGTTATTTTTATTATTCTTCAATTCATTCCTGAGTAGAGTAATGAGGAATTCTGAAACCAATGTACACTAATGCTCTCCTTAAGATAAGTTATGTTTTCACATTTCTGCATAGTTGTATCTATGTTTTAATATCAACAATAGCTTTCAGCGATGTAAATCATCTTGTCTTATACTTTACACAATTGTTGACAAACAACTTCACAAAAATCTACCCTGCTGACATATATACATCACCAAAAAAAATTATGAACATTTATATCATGACCTAGACAATATTTTAAATAATGATGAATGATGTGCAGGTACAATTCTTAGATTACATTACTGCAAGTTACTATGTTTCAAGGCAGGAATTATTTCATGCAGTATTAATTCCACATCATCCTTACTATATTTTGGTTCTTCACATGAACTCCATAATGACAGAGCAGAAGGTCCTTTTAAATCTGGGAAAGCATGCACAGAGAGATCATTAAATATATCATTATACCTAAAGGAGTTAACCACAGACATTTCTTTAACAAAGGGCAATATCAGTTGCACATAAGCTGCATTTTGAGTCAAATGCTTTTGTGTGTTTGTTTCAATTATTGTTGAGAAGCTATTACCAATGATCACACAATTCTCTAAGTTAATATTCCAATTGGACCACAAAAAGTTATTTATCAATTGTTTAGGGCAATGTGGAAAATATGCCATTGTTTTCATTCCTGTTTTAATAGCTCGTTTACCTTCCTCATTTTGTTTAATTACCTTACAACCCAACTGCTCTAGTAAATCACACTCCACCTGATTAAATAATGGATCATGAATGAATACTTGGGTGTGTAACTTGTGTTTTAATACCAGCAACAACGCCAATTGGTATCGTGATGTCACGTTTTCTGAAAAATTGCCCAAGCCATAGCAAATAATTTGCTCCACAGTAGCACCGCTCTTTAAGTTCAGAGTTTGCAGCAGAAGCTCGAATAATGAACTGAAGAAATCTGATATTTGTATTTCTCGTTTCGCAGATTCAACTTTTCCTAAAACACACTCCTTCGTCGCAATGCAACACGAATTAGACGATATGGTCCCAGGAAGCTGCAAAGTCCTGCGTTTATTATTCTTCCTCCTCGACTTCACAAATATAAATTCATCACCAGGCATTATTCGCATATCAGTACTCACAATATATTTTAGAATTATGATATAATTAAATTACATTTGATATAATAATGAGGCATTTACAAATGCGTGTACACAATGCTACACTATGCATGATGTAACCTACAAATTCAAAACTTGTTCAAATTTTAGTGATATTGTCCATATAAACCAACAAAGAGCAAAGCTTAAAAAGTGTAACTGAAAATGGCAAAATTCACTGTTTGACACTAGCCAAATAAACATTTACATTGATAACGTACTCTCACATTTCTACTGCATTTCATTGCAACCAGAGTGCAACAAACGCAACAAGAGTAAGCAGGTGAAATCAAAGAGATCATAATGTAAGATGTCCTACTGAAGCGTGGAAGATGCGGAACTTCGTTTCTTCACTACTGGTCCATGGTGGAAATAATTTCATGGAAATATTTCCACCATGTACTGGTCTTTACAATATTTTCAACAAACAATCGCTGAACGATATTACCACGATTCCTCATTCACGAATCATTTAATGGTTAATCTGAGAAATACTTTTTAATATAACATTCAATATTTTTGTTTGTAAGTTTATAATGTTATATTGTAATCACGTAACTTAAATAATTGAGAGATGATTAGTACATTATTTCATGATAAAATAAGAGATTGTAGAATGTACACATTACAATTTGATGTACGATCGTTCAAGTGCAGAATCGTTCATTGATTGTTTTCTATTTACGTTCTGAAGAGATTTTGGATCGTAGCGCCTCTAGCGGTAGCGCAAATACAATTTGCAATCTGATCTTTTCCCTGGCGCGGGGTGATTTCTTGGCTCTCAAAGGAACGTACTCTGAACGGAAATGACGTTTATATTGTGAGTTGGTCGGTCTGGTTGGTCTTGAATGGCTGCCACCTCATCGACAACTAAGGTGTTGCGGTGGTACAATAATGAGTGCTCTATATTTTAGGGAGAAAGTTTAGGGTAATAGTGACCTATTTGTGAAGCAGTAAACCAGATCATCATTTATCCTTTGATGCAAAATGGATGTCCTTACTATTCTTTTTTTTGTCTTTGGGTGTTTAACTGTTGATGTTAGGGGAATTATGTTCAAATTGGAACCTAATGGACAAAAATGTTTGAAGGAAGAATTACAATCTGATGTTCTAGTTACTGGCGATTATGAAATATCCGATGTGCCTGGCCAGAAAGTGGATTATAGTGTACGAATAGCCTGTTTGTGTTATTACACTTCAGTATGTTATGGTTCTTATGTGTGTACCTGTTTTGCAGGTCAAAGATTCAAAAGGCCATATTCTCTCCCAGAAAGATGATATATCAAAGGGAAAATTCTCCTTTGTTACAGAAACATTTGATACGTTTGAAGTCTGCTTTGCATCCCGTGTTCCATCTCGTAAGTACACATATGGTAGTTGGGGTGTGCTTCTTATCCTTCAAAATGTTTGATGAGTTTATTTACATTGAAGGTTGTGGAAATCATTATGACTTTTTCTAATGAATTCTCTCTTTTCATAGATCAAAGGGGTGTAGCTCATGAAGTGTCATTGATCACTAAGAGAGGTGTTGAAGCAAAGAATTATGAGGGGGTAAGCAGGATTTTATGTCTTTTTATTTTAATTACACTATTGTAATGGATGCAAGGTTAGCCCTCTATTGCCTTAGATAATAATTGAAGACTATTTATTTTAAGTTGATTATCATTTGACTGGTATTTGTATATATTATAAATAACCTGTTTGGGGATTTAAGTCACTTAGAATTTTTCTTTTCTTTTTGGCTGTGGGTCTTGGTGCTTTGACTGATGGCTGCAGGCGGTAAAGTGTTAATTTTCATGTTTTGTTTGTTTGTTTGAAAAATTTGCTTATGACAGTTGCATGATTGACTGTATGGAATGTCTTTTTAATGATATATTTGTATGATGCATGTTATAGTTTACTATGCATGATCAATGTGAAAAATCTTGTGTGTATGAAGTTCATCAATAAAGCAGTTGTGATTTTAACTGAAATTTTAACTTCATAACAGCTTGGAGAAGCTGCAAAGTTAAAGCCTCTAGAGGTTGAATTAAAACGCTTGGAAGACCTCTCTGATGCTATTGTTCAAGATTTTGCTCTCATGAGGAAGAGAGAAGAAGAAATGAGAGACACAAATGGTATGATAATTTCTAATTTATATGATTGAACCACAAGCAATAAACAGTTCTGGATGGATGTGTTTTTGAAGTAATTTTGTATAAAGTCCTCAGTGAATCAATCATTTTATGTATTGAAGAGTTTGAAAAACAATATAGTCAACTATTTGGCACAACATAATTGCATTAAGTTCCTGATCATGAAAGGTGTGAAGTTAATAAAAAATGTGTATATTAGAAAAGTGGATAGCAAGATGATTTGCTTCCATAACAAAAAGTATTGTTAACAATTGTTCATTTTCATTTAAATTTACATTGATGTGCGAGCAAATTTGCATGATTTTTTTTCCCCTCATAGGCTATACATACATTTTCATTGTTTGTATTTAAGGCTATCTTTGTTTATTACAGAATCTACCAATTCACGTGTAATGTACCTTAGTATCTTTGGAATGTGCTGTTTATTGGGTCTTGCTACATGGCAGCTACTGTATCTGCGAAGGTACTTCAAAGCCAAGAAGCTCATTGAGTAGCTCTTGTCTGCACAATTTGTTCAGATGCTGCTGAGCAAGAAGATCGTGTGTGCTTGTGGACTCTTCCTCAGCCATGTTTTTTAAAGACTGAGTCAAGTCTGTGTGGATGTGCCGTGGAGCTCGGTTTTTTACTTTGTTGTGTAATTTATCTGTAAAATTGGTTTCCATTGTGTATAAAGCTTTCAGAAATTTTTAATAAAAGTTGCAAATTTGAAAGCTACAGTATTTCATGAACAAAGTCATGTTGCAGTTGCATTGTGGTGCATGGAAGAAAGTAAAATGATTACTACTGATTATTGTGTTTTACTTCAAAATCTTGTTGCCAAAAAATTCCTCTCATTAGTTAGACAAGTGTCATCTCATTGAACTTTTTATTTGTAATAACTCCTCAGCATGCCTTTATTGAATCTTTGTGCTTACTTCATAATGAATTTTTTAAGTTTGATCAGTATGTCAAAAGAAAGAGGCACTTAGGAAGAGTTTAGTTAATGCACATCAATTTGTTGCATAACTTGACCGTTTATCTCTTTGCAATATATTACGGCAAAGTTTGCCAAATCAATAGATTTTCTTCTAAGTATTTCATGAAAATACTTTCATACTGTATTATTGATTCTGAAAATTCGAATTTTGCACCTCGGGAAAGTCTGTGCGATTTATAATTTAAAATATAACTTATTCAAAATCATCCTTTGAATTTTTGGAATAAAATGAAAAAAATGAATGGATTCTTGCAATAATTGCTGTTTTTATAGTATATTGTGATTGATGTACTCAGTCAATCCCATGCTTTTACCTTGACCCCCCCCCCCCCCCTACTTCTGTGACAATACGTGCGAGTCTTTATTTCTCTGCAGCTTAACCTAAAACAAATTTCCTAGTGATGCACACAAAATTAATTTTCTTTAGATGTTATCTTTACAGAATGTTATGATTGCACAAATTTATTATTAATTGTAACTAAGATCTTAAAAATTCCTCAATATTACATATGAAATATTGAATTTCTCCAATGTTACTTCACTGGTAATGTTCTACGCAGACAACTTCTATTAGTTAGTGTGAGGGTCAGGATCTGTAAATTTGTGAGAATAAGGATAAACAATTGTTAAGGAACTTGCTGATTATCATCAATAGACTATTCTGTACTGAATTTTTAATTCTATCAAAGGACAGCTTTTTTTACGCACATGAAGTAGATGTTTAGATACAGTTCATTCTACATATAGTAAAAAATCATGAAACTTATCATTAACATAACTAACAGCATTACCACAATTGTACAAAACTAATCTATATACATGGTTTTACACCAACAACCACAGGAGATTCAAGATCCCAAGCTTAGTTGTGAAGATCACAAAACGAAACAAAAAACATCAACAGAAGGAGAGATATCTAGTACACTGGAAAAGATGAGTAAATCAAAAGTAAAAAATTCTGTTCTTTATGAAAAATTGTGGAACCAAATATTACAAATATGAAATTGGAATAATATGCAAACAGAAAGTTGATGTAAGTGCTGCCATCTACTCCACAATGCATTAGCTAACTTTTGATACAAGTAATAAGTTCTAACAGCTTTAAATGTGTTTCTGGTCGAAAAAAGACAGCTGTCTTTATTTTGCAAGAATGGGCATCTCTGATCTGACCTCTATTCAATAATTTTAATAAAAGCGATACCCGTATCACTGATTATGAAAACACATTGAAGCAATAACTTTCTAATAAAAAACTTGTTTCAGCAATATATTCACAAACACTATTTTCTCTTGGAAGAAAATGTTCACCCATGATAGTAGACATGGCTTACACTACAAGATCTGACAATCACTGAGCTATACTCTTGCTTTCTATCATGTATCCTTGTTCCTTCAAATTCATCCAAACTCTACACAGTGACATATAATCAGCCTTTGGGAAGCCAAATTTAACTCAAAGTACATTCACTCCAGAAAATTCACAAGACTAGTTAACAGGCACCTGATGACCTACAATGGAACGTGAGATACCAATCACAGTTTCTTAGAAGGGCATTAGATTGAATGGTAAGCATAATGTATGTACTTCACTGTTTGTCTTACTTAAAATATCTTTACACAAGAAATAGAAAAGTTCATTACATTATTCAATATAAGCATTTTTTACATTCGTCGTAGTTCCCAAGTATAAAACACCAACAGACAACTTTGAAACAGATTTTATCCATGACAGTTTCATGAAGAGAATAAAGAGAAAATGAGAAACTTCTTCACTGTTCAGCGCTAACACTTGCAATCAGCATGCTATTTTGCAACAGTTTATGGTGCAACCAAATGTAGCAAGAATAACAAAGATGATAGCACTTTATCAAAACGATTTGATCAATCTTTGTAAAAGAGAACGAAAAACTATTTACAATGTCTGCACACAGATAAGCAGTCACCTGCAGAATTAGGAAGTTTGGAAAACTGATCACTGACCAACCCCATCTACAGTGCAGCCATGAGAACCTCTCCCAAGAAATAAAACTTGAGTCAATGTGAGGCACTGTGCTTCTAAAACATACATAACCAATAAAAGTACAATAACACTGTAGTAACTAGAAGAAGATGAGACGGGCATCTGAAGGGTTCTGCTCAACTGGGCAGTATGGACACTTCAACCTGGAAATGACCATGCAATAAGTGACCAGCGTCAATATAAAACAAAATTAAATATTGACAAAAATATATTTGTCCCCTCAAAGTAGGTACATAACAGGTGTTATGCATGGATTCTATGAAAATATGCACACTTTGACTGATCTAGAATATAAAGCAATATAATCTCTAATTAATATTCTTCTGTTTCAAAGATGACACTATGGAGTAAGTTTTTGTCCAAATTTGTTGTTCAACATCTAACCCACACTAGTAGCCTATTCTATTTTTCAGTATTTCAGCATTATAATTTTGTTAATAAGGAAGATATTTTGGGATCATGTTCAAAATTGGAGTCTTGAGCAACAGATGTAATAAAGTCGTTTGTGATTGTTGACATGTTTGTTTACATTGTGTCTCTTACTGTTACACGTTTGATTTATTCATTATGGATAGATTTAACTAACTGCCCATTAATAAATGCCCATGAATCTAGAGAAAGAAGTTCTGTACCTACATTAAGGAGAATGGAGGCCACAAGTTTTGATACTTACTTGCTACCACTGCTCAACTTGTTAAGAGCATCTCGAGAAATAACATGGCCACACACAAGACGCATTGGAGGGTTGTTTTCAGAGGACTGCTGCCGGAGGATAGGGCAAGCAAACACTGAGTGGTAGCGGCTGTCTTGCCCCAGGTCAATTTCAATCTGAAAAATAAAAATAAAGAAATATGACTTGGTCAACAAGAAAACTGTGTATTTAGTTTTAAAATAATGAAGCTTTGATTTAGATTACCTGTAAAATCAAGAAAAAAGCAAATGAACACAAAATTTACTGTATTCCTTTTCTATAAGATACCAGCCCACAACTACTATTGAGGAAGTTGAAAAATTTATGGTTTCTGATATTTGAAACTGCAGTTTAAACTTCACTAAAATTAAGTGTCAAAATTATGTACAATGGCGTCCTTGAACATTTTTAGGGGACAATTACTACAAAGATATCATTGTAAAAGAGGATCCGCTCCACTTATTCTCTTCTAATTACAGTAACTTTTCTTAAAATTTTTGTCAAGGATTTGATCTGCTACTACTTTTTTATACAGTGAGACCAGCTGAAATAACCACCTCTATAATGGCCAGTTTTTCATGGAATCGATTGATTTCCCCATAAGACATGAAAACATTCCCCCTTTTACGTGGTCACCTGGTACCACAGACACATTTAGTAGATTAACGTGAATTAGAGGTTCAAATTCTCCTGATGAATTTGCAATTTTGTCTGTAGTGAGATGAGAAAAGCTTGGTCGAAAATACTATTGAGTCAATATCTTCCTAAATCGGGACATACTATCAGAGTACTCAGGGAACTGTTCATCTCTCAGAGAATTAATTTCTATTTCACATTATTTTCACAAGATAAATTTCATGCATGCACTCTGAAGTTTCGTCGGTGCAAATTGCAGTTTCAAATCTAATTGGAAAAGACAGAAAAGAAATGACCAGTGATGTGAAAAAGAAAACTTTGCAATTGCTGGAAATTGAAAGATTTTGTAAACGTGTAGTTTAAGGGCAAACATTGTATCCTTTATATTGTACTTTTAAAGTATACTTAAGAATGCGACACTGAAGAAAGCATACTTCACATCCTTACAAACAATACTAGACTTGATGTCCGTTTCCTATTTTCTCATTACTTCAATTAAGTGGCAACATGTGCTACAATTATTTTCCCCCAGAGATTGGCCCCTTAAGACAGGTTTCACTGTACTGTTCATCAGTTTTGTTCAAGGAAAGAATACAATATTTCAATAGAAACAATTTTTGTACAAAACCAATGAAGCGAGTCGTAATAAGTCGTAGACACCAAAATATGCTTTCTTATGATCTACACAATTGTAATGTATCATCTCAGAATTCATGCAGAAAATAAATTGACACTGAAACATAATGGAATAAAAATCAAGAAAACAGGTACACCAAAAATCAAACAAACATCAATACTGTGTTGACATTCTTGAAAACTTACTGGTAATTCATCCTTGCCATTCCATATCCCTGTTACTTGCCGTTGCTGCATTACTTGCTTAATATTGAGGAGAGCTGGAAGAGCTGTGCAGCCTGCATTGATGCTACAACAAACAACAGAAAATAAAATCAATGCACGTGAAATAATTAAAGATACTCTAATTAAATCTGTGTTGTTAATTTTCAATGCACACAAAAGTTGAAAGAAAACTATGAAACCTCCAGTCATGAGAGAGGTATTTATAGTTTTGTTAGATACCCAGGGAAAAATTCGAAAACATGCAAAGTTTTGATTTTGACTGAAAAATGCAAATATTTGAAGTGTTGCTCCACCTTTTCTCATACTCTGCATACTAACTGACTTCTCACACTCAGTGAGTCACTGCTTACAACCCAGCTGATATCATGTGACAGCAAGGCTTTAACGAAGAGACGTGCACCATTTAATATTTGCTATTCATATGTGGCGTTATGAAACAGCAACTTTATTGATATTCTTGGTATATAAAAAACTGCTATATTGAATACTATATACTACACTATGTTATTTCAGTATCCGTAAATGCAGTTTTTGTAATTACATTTACTTCATTGCAGTACTAAAAGAGACAGTTTTTTTATTTGTTGTTTTTAAGAAGTGAGCATGCTACTTTCTGAGAAGTCTCAATGTGGTTTTGTTCAGCAGCATTTTGGCCACTACAGGTCACTAGAATACACTAAATGTGAGACCAGGTATATTCATCCATCATGCGTTCAATTTTTATTTTCTTCCAGCTATGCTAGAAGAAATTTTTTAGTAAGTAGGTAAAACTGGAAGCTGATGAGATTATAATACCTCACAAATCATGGGAGCCTCTATTGGAAAATCTTAAAGCAAGCTAATATTTTGAAAACCAATGAAAAAGGTTATGCTCCTAGAAGTATTTACGAAACCTTGTTTGGTTTAGTTATGTTCATTCATGTAACTGACTCTTTATGATCATGAATTAAAATACATTATCTTCAATAGGTAATTAGTTTTGACTCTCGCAAATCATACTGATACTTCACTTTACTTCCTGTAACTGCAGTTCTTGGGCTTGACATGGTACCCAGCAAACAAATATATGTTCATTCCATTTACAATCTTCACAACTTTTAAAAATGTTCATATCTTCAAAATGTAATAGGAATGTAGCCTTTGATTTTAATGACAATCAAGCCCACATTTTCAATTTGAAAATATTTATTCATCTATTTATTATTAGTGAAGAGAGCATTTTTTGCAAACGGAAGTGTTATGCTCAACACATTTAACAAGTTGGCTGCCATGCAAAACCATATGGTCTGTTAGGGACATTCAAATTTTTTTAGCATGAGACCATAAGGTCTCAAATAGAGATTTAATTTTTTTTAGTATGAGATCATATGGTCTCACACATTGGCTGGCCTTTTATGATAATACTCGCCACTGGCATCATAGTGTTAAAAGTTGCCAAATGTCCCCATGAGTCCATATGGACTCATACATTTTTGTAAATAAATTTAATTCTATATAACATTCTATAAATATTGGTACAAGTTTCAGTGTTCTAACAAATTAAGAAGTGCATCAATTACCATTGGCAAGGAGATGTAGTATGCAAAAAATCTGTACAGTACCGAGGTGTAGTATAGTGACAATACGGTTGGCAGTGAACGTGTTAATGAATAAATCAATCAATACGAAAAGGTTTTCAAATACAAAATGTGGATGTGATTGTTGTTAAAATAAAGGATAACTTCTCATTACAATTTAAGACAAACTTGACTATCATTTGGAATAGTCCTAGTTTTTGTTTACATCTTCCTTACACTAAAAACTTATTTTCTCAACCATGTTATTTGAAGCTCACCATACAGAGAGAGGACTGTCCACACTTAGACCTAATAGTGCACAAGCATCACGTGTAAAGACATCATGAATTTCTGCCCAGAGGTTGGGATCTAGCAGATGGCGGTATGGAGAATTGCTTATGCCATGTGGAAGGTACAGGAACATCCCCATAAGGATTTGAATCTCTGAAACAAAAACATTAAACATTATTTATGAGTAAGAGCTCACATTACATTACATTTATACATTATAATAGGATATTGCAACTGATTTACAGCATTCAAATTATCTTCAGTTAAGTATCATTTTGATAAAAATGTTTTAAAATAATGTACAGAGTACAAATAACCCTGTGACTTATCAATACATTGGGATGCTTTGGTTGAAGTATTAAATCAGGGGCCAGATTAACTTTAATACAAATATTCTTTAAATTATTATTATTATTATTATTAATGAATGGCTTGAAACCAGATATAGAATTTCTTAATTTTTTTCACACCACAAGCTTACTATCACATTACTATTTTTTCAAAATTGATATTTCTAAAAGCCCAAGCACTTTGTCCATTCTTTCTCTTCGAGTCTGATAATGTTGGCAGTTTTTTTATGTTAAAATAAAACCCAGAGGCCACTACAACTTGGGTGGGAATACTGGAATAATGTTTACTCCCAAGTAAGCTATTCCCAAGTAAGTTAAGCACAGCCAAACATAGTTGGAAAAGAGAAAAACACCCCTTAGATAGTGCTAATTGATGTGTGCAAGAAAAATGCATCATAAAATGAAATATTTCACTATTAACATACATTAAAACAATATCACATACCTTTTTCATGTCGATTAATAAACTGATGAAAATGTGTGCGTGCATAGAGTATTGCCTCTGTTTGTCCCAGAGGACCTCTCTGAATCAGGTCAATGAATCTTAAACGATGAAGTTTAAATTCTAGGCAAGAGTTCTGCACATGGAAAAAAGAATTACAACAAAATAATTATGTTCAAATGCCACTAGAAAATGATTAAAATTAAATCTAGATCTCTTGATTTCAACAGCATAATTTTCTCATGAAACAGTTTCAACTTAAGTCATGTAATTAACCCATTAGACTACTTTTTTCCCTTTATGCTCTAGCACGGACTCCAGATTCAAAGCCTTTCCTAGCTTGTTTCTTTAATACTTTAAAAAAAAAGAAAAAAGGATTTAAAACAAGGCAACAAACAGGAAACTATTCACATTAAATTTCAATGAGTTCTAATGCTTTAATTGTATGCCCAACATTAAAGCCTAAAATATTTAATTTGTAGAAAATTTAATGTGCATTTTTTGGGTAATGAAATACTTTTCTCTCCAAGTGCATTAAGACGTCCACATTTTTGATGCACTTTTCTCAGGTTGTATCACTTTTACAAAGAAGCTAAGTTAAAATTCAGGTTCAGCACCTAAAGATACATTAACAAAAAATTATATCTCCCCAACAACTACCATTTAATGAAACATGAACAATTTAATATTTAAAACAGAGTAAAGAACAAAACTTTCACGAGCCATAGGAGGTGTTACCGACGCAACTTTTCTAGACTGAGAACCTACCTTCCCCCTCCCTGGCATAATAAATGAAGGTAAACGATCAAGGCGAGCACTGATGACAATATTCCAAACGTATCGTCATTGGCGTGTAATACAAACTATTTGCTATTGAAGACGGGAACTCATGGTCATGTTTCTCTCCAAAAAATCTAAAGAAATAGACGATCCATCACAGGAGATACCTAGAACTCCTGAGAAATTTAGAACGCCAAATATTATTAAAAAAGGTGCGGATGCATGACTGATATTCAAGAGATTGATAATGCTTCGTAAAATCTAGTAGTCGATTTTGTAAATATAGTCACTCTACCAGGATTTCTCCAAGTCATTGGTCAAGAAAAGTTGTGTGGATATTATCTCCCACACAATGCTGGAGCTTTTAAGAATCAGAAACATTTGAAGTGTACATGACACAAAACTCTTCAACATGTCAAATGAGACATGAACCATTCTCTACCATGGGATGCAGGAGACATGAAATTAGGCAAATGGATTAAAACAGTAAAAACTAAAAGTTTGAAAAAATTATTTATGTGTAAGAACAACAAGTGTATTTAAGGGGAAGGAGAAAAACTACTTTTACTACCAAAAACATAAGCAAGGGACAATTTCAGCAATTTGATGGATAGATCACCAGGAAACTGCAGAAAACCTCGATTTGGATTAGTATGTTAGGCCCAAATTGTGTAAATACATATTAACACACAATACAAGACAGTAGATAATACAAAATATTATTTATAAACCTCAAAACATTAATATACTAATAATGCACCTATTTATGAACCAACAGCACTAGGAACAAGACATATTCATGTCAGTGATTTCTTTAGGAATGTTTTCAACAGAATTGAAAGCAATGATTTCATAATATTCTATACTAATGTAAGGGTTTGGTTACAGCATTTGTCACAAAAACTACACATGTGAAACTTTCAAGACAAATGCTTCCTGTATGCCCTACATCAGCGGCCGGCAAATCTGATACAGGCAGTGACAGCACAAGATGCAACTGCTGAAACGGAGATCACCACAGGTTGACATCGTAATTTAACAACAGCTCACAAATGTTTCCTCAGACATTCGTAAACATGCAATTAAGAACCTGTCTATTTTATGATGTGTACAAAGTGTAAATACAAACTGGAAAAGTATTACAAATGCCTGAATTTCTCATCACGTTAAAAACATACATTTATTTAGGATTAATTTTTACACTTTCTACCATCTCCAGCATATGGTCATTGTAAGTCACTTAAAACAATGTCAAATTCAAATGTGCATCTGTTTAATGTGATTTTTGAAAAGATATAATAAATTGATGTTAAGAAAAACGATTTGTTTAGAAGCAAGCTATTACATAAGAAAGACCCTAGATACAAAGCATAACAATCGACTTGGCACAAAGATTGACACTAGATGCAAAACTCGGTCTGTGTGTTCAACATGACGAAACACATTGCTCAGTATCTGACGTAAGTGTGCCATGTTGCATATTTCGCCCACTGTTCCTAACAATGTGGGGAATGAAGATAATCTAGTGTTGCCCCTAGCACGACCTGTGCTCCAGAGCAGTTTTGCCAACTGCTACCCTACATCCACTGCAATGAAACGTATTTGTTGAATGTAAAATTCTCAGGGAAGTCCACAAGTCATTACTAGGAACTCGACTCCATAATCTTACATTTTCCTGCAGTACCATGCATCAGAGTACTAAAGATCTATATTTAAAGCTCACCAAACTTATCAGTGGTAGGTGGGTTCATACTAGTGAAAAGTCAAATGGGAGTTATCTGCAAAGTATACCTGTGCTTCAAGACTCTCTCGATGGGCCTGAGCCCATTCCAGGGCAGGTCCAAGATCATGCACCTTCAGGCTATCAAGGATCCTATTGAGTTCAGAGAAGGGCTCCTTGCCACTAGCTTCAATTTCTAGGCCAGCCTCCTGGAAAACAAATTTTATCTTGTAAAACAACATAACCCATATGGAGGTGTCATTCTATGTATTTATTTCTATCATAATACAGGAAAAGAAGTCACTATTAACAACATTCTCATGTTAGTGTCAACACTAATAAGTATTCAATAGGGTAAGTAATTTCCATTCTACAGAACAGAAAGTAGGAATCCTCCCCAATCGTCATTTCACTGTGACAAATACTTACAAGGGCCAATTCATCTGCTATATCCAGCATTCCCTGCCGATAAAAGTGTTGACATATTACTTGATTTAGAAGATGAATTTTTTCTGGAGTAGAAAATACATCTTCCCTACTGGTTGATGCAAAGTCTGACACAAAATTCTGCAAAAACGTAAATTTCAAAATTACAGTCACAATAAAATATCACACTCAATATCAATTAACATAATTATCTAAATAGGAGAATCATACCCTATCAATCGCCTTGCCTACTTTAGACACAGTACTATGCAAATCTCTATGATCTGTAGCAAGTCTTTGTACTGTTTCTTTTACTTTGTTGATCGACTGTTTCAAGATAATTATTTGAGCAGGTGTCAGCTCATGATCTGATGGACCTAGAAAACAAAAGTACAACACAGATGGAAAAAATTAACGCAATTGTTTCCAGTAGTCATCACAGTTAATATGGTAAGTCGGACAAGCTTCAATGACATTTGGGTGCAATGACTTCTTGAATGTTTTGACCTTTCATTATCTATGACATTTTCTCAATTTTCTACGGCTATTGCTGAACAATAAAACATACTCACTGTCTAAATAAACAAATGGGACATGAAATATTAGTAGTGTCCTTTGTTCTTACCTTCTTCCAAACCTTTCTTCAACTCATCGACAATGTTTATGACATCTCGCAAAACGCGTTCTGCATGTTCACGAATTCCACCAAACTTCGATAAAACCTTGTCAACCTCTCTTTCAACGGCATTACAAGCATCCATTCTCCTTTTTACGCACAATCACTGAAAATAAAAACAATGACATAAACATCGAAGGCCTTAGTATGTTTTCTATGGTTTTAGTCTATTTTGCCGTGGAAGCCGCTACCTCACCACGATTGGCTGATGAGAGCCTCGCGCAAGTGGCAAATATCGATAGTCATAGTACTACTGCTGCCATCTCTTAGTGAAGAATTACAGTATCCGGCGCGTAGAACATGTTGTGATTTGAATGTGCGAAAAAGGCCAAACAAATGTTTTTGACGATATAAAGACAATATTTTAGTAAATAAAAGTGTTTGAGTACCATAGGACGAAAATACTAAAATTCATCATACATATACAACTATCATATTATTTGATTGAGGTGAAACAAATAGTATTTTGTTTTCTTGAATAAGAGAGGTGGCGGGGAGGGGTCGATCTGATTTACTTTCACACTTGCGTCGCACACTCCGCAGCCAGCAAAGCACCAAGCAAGATCTGTCAAGACATGGCTCGCACGATCAAGCTGAACTCTGGCTACGAAATGCCTACAATCGGACTCGGCACCTGGCAGGTAAAGACTATTCACTTATCCTTGTCACAAGTTCTCAACATACACATTGCAAGCGGAATTAAAGCTTAACATGTGGATAGCATCACACGAGTTCGCTAGGAACTCACGGGTCATAAACTCCTTCCAAAGGAAAATTATTAGCAACTGGTGCTCTATTAATGAAATCTGTTAGTGAATAAATGATAAATGATTTATCCACGGTAATTTCTATGCTTATGTATTTAACTTAAGTCCCTTCGTGGCATGTGTTAGAGCATATAGTATAAGAAACTAATTATTTCGTGCGTTATTTGTGTGACCCTTTTACATACTTACTTCATCTCTCTTACTTTTTACAAGCTGTGAAAATTCAGGAAGGAATTGGACAACAACAATGTAACATTGCTGGATCAAATTCGTGGTTCTGGGCGTTTGTCCGCACGTACTTTTCATATCAATTCAACATAATCTTCAATTATGACAAACTTTAATGATCTAATAAACAGCGAATATCGAAGTTATAAAGAATGCACGCGTGCACGTAGTACACGCGCACGTGATGTTTGCGACATTTATTAAAACACATTTCATTAATAGAAAATAGAAAACCGTACTTTTTACACTGATGAAGGCTTTAGAAGATATATTGATTCCCTACAACCAGCCGACGAGGGATAAAATTATTGAGTCGGATGTACACTTTCGGTCGTATCTTGTTCTGAAACAGAAGGCTTGCGCATTTTCTCCCGATGAGGTTCGAGGCTTACAGCATTAAAAAATTAATGTAAAAAAATTAGAAAATAGATTATATATCTTCTTCATTCGAATTAAAAAGAACAAAATATATCGAGAAAACTTGCAACTGTCTCCTGAGAAGTGTTGATCATTTTATAGCGAAGTAAATAGAAGTAGTACATATTCTTAATACCTCAAGGCTCGTAATTCGTATTTGAATATCTTGTTTAATTGTTCGATTTGGGAAGGGAGTGGTTACCTGGCTGTAAAATGACTTTGAAGACAAACATATAATATTCATAGGGATGAAAAGTAATTTCTGGAAAATCGCACGTACAGTTTAAGGAAAGACGGTTAACCGATTATTTTCATAAAAATTAATTTCATGCCCACAAACTACTTCTGTAAAAGAAATATTTTCCAAGGCGTTATGCATGTAACGTCTACAATACAGAACTACCCTCCGCCGCGTTCGCCCGCCTATGTCCGTCTGTTTCTCCGTCTGTGAACAAACTAGCAACAACATTATTTGTAAGATAGTTTTCTAAATTAATATTCCCAGATTATTAAGTCCGACTCAAAGCTCTGGGAATTTTAAAAGGATTCATGGATAAATTCCGTGATGGTAGCAGAAATCTTGTGGTAATTCATAATGAGAGTTCGGGATTCTTGGAATTTAAGGGATACTTTATACTTTCACTTACCTGGGGCATTTTCAAAATTTTCTCAAAAATACTCCAGTTTTTTTAATATAAATTTCTTGCAAGAATATAGTGAAACATAATAATAACGTTCGATTTTCACTTTTTTTTTAGGTCTGATGTTCACTGTTTCAATTTTCGAAAATTGCAAGTTTGATATTTTTAGATCCCATCCTGCTATTTTATTACTGAGATCATTTCTTCAACTGAAATTTTTCTCAGAATCAATTCTTTTATTAATGTTAAGTACATTTCTTAAAAATACTTCACGTTTTCGAGCAATTTTGAATGAAATATGGGCAATATGAAAATCAAGACTACCTCAAAAACTGTACAATATTTTTATTTCTCGTATACGTATACGGAATATATATATATATATATATATATATATATATATATATATATATATATATATATATATATATATATATATATATCTGCGTATACATATATTATATCTCGTATACGGAATAATATAGTAGTAGTATAGAGATTGTATTGTAATGCTACGGGAAACAAAATAAAAAATGATTTTTCGACAGAAAAACTCGCATTGTGGGACCCTGATTTAGAAGGTGAATAAATATTGTTTATATACGTAGTAAATTACTGTCTAACATATCGTGCTGTCAGATTTTATGATTTGTCGGTCCTTGATACCGAAAAACTGGTTTACGACAAAACGTCCGTCCAACTCTCTGTCCTTCAATGAACAACATTAGGTCCTAAACGTTTTGTAGGATTTTTCCCAAAATAAAAATTCCGCAGTTGATATGACCAGAGTCAATGCTTTGCGATTCTGAATAACGTTCTTTAAATTTTGGGGGTACTTTACATCAAGGCCCTGGGACATTTTAAACATTTTCTCAAAAATGGCTCCACATTTTTTCTTTAAATTTCTTGTCACAGTAGAGTAAAATACACTTTTAAAGACGACATAGGTCCGATTTTCACTGATAACTCCGAATTTTGAAAAAATGCAAATGTGTTGTCATTTACATTTGTTTGAAAGTTTTAATAGTTTTTCTGTAATTTTGAGTGAAATATTGGCAGCATTAGGCTAGTGTTACTATGGAATGGCAAACACTTTATCGTACTGTTTAGTATGATAATATCTTTCGTCTGAGTTAGCTTGTTAGTTTTGCCTGACCCTCTTTTCCAGCTGCCATCTATCACAGCCAAAAAATATTTTTTTACATTTTCTCAATTTTTTGGCCCCCTAGTGGTAGAACTAAAACATATCTTTAAGAATATTATAGAAGAGTAAAACCACGTCATATAAGGAAAGTTTCGTTGAACAATTTTGTACCGTTTTTGAGAAAATGTAATTTGAGTGTTTCTGGAAAAGCACATTTTGAGGCTAATTTTCAGAAAACTTCGGAATTTTCGAGAAATTTCATAAGAAATTATTTGAAGCAATTGTACTCACAAATGCAATAATTTATACAAATCGCTGGCAATATAAATATTAACGGCGTGGTAAATAAAAAATCTCTATTATAAAAAAAGGAATACGTCATAGTTGTCTTTATATCACATTATTCAATCCATTTCGCAGTTCAAATAATGCAAAGAAAAAATTGGAGCTGTTTTCAAGAAAAAAGTGTTTGAACGTTTCTGAAAATGTGGAATTTCGAGCTCCTTTTCACAGAAAACTTTGCAATTTTCCAAAAGCTTAATAAGACATCATTTGAAGCACTGCTACTCACAAATGCAATAATGTATTCAATCGCCGTTAATGAAAATATTAACTACGTGAGAGAGAAGTAAAAAATATTATAATTATGAAATTTTTGAAAAAACAACAACAAAAGAATATAGCCACATGGCATTTATGTCATCTTTTACAGTAAATTTAGCACTATCCGTACCATAAGTTTAAAAAAATGGAGGCATTTTTGAGAAATTATTATATTTGATGGTTTTTATACTGCACATATTTCAATCAATATTCCACGAAAACGACTAAAATTTCGAAGAAAGAAAAATGTACACGACTTTAATGAAAGAACTAATCATGGAGAAAATAAATTATTTGAAGAGAAAATCTCTATCTTCAATATTGTAGTTGTGAGGAGACGCTGAAAAACTTTCTTAATTTTAAGCTAGTGGTGCTACAACAGCACATACGTCTTCGTATTATTTCTAACTTTACAATTTTCGATAAGTCAGTTCTACGCAAATGCGATCCATGCCATTCTTTTAGGCGCCCTTCTTTTATCCGTGGAAAAAAATTTGAAGAAAAAATTTGGAGCAATTTTTGAGAAACTTTTTTATTTAGAAACTGCATAAATTTCAAGCGTAAATTACGCGAACACTGCTCGTTTTCTTTTTTTCAAAAAATTATACATGACCTTTTTTAAAGATCTTATTTTTTACAACAGACTTTATCTGAGGCAAAAACCTCTATCTTCAATTTTGTAGTTTTGAAATGTAAACTTTACAATTTTCGAAAAAGGATAGACAAAAATGGGCGCCATATTTTTTACTGTCCCTCATTACATATGAGGAACAAATTTTAAGAACAAAATTTAAAGCGAGTTTTGAGAAAAAATGTTCGCCGGGTAATTTGGCTTGACTCAACGTTTTGCGATTTTCAAAAACGTTCTTTAAATTTTGGGGAATCTTTACATGAAGCCCCTGGGACTCTTTCAAAATTTTCTCATTTTTCTTTAAATTTCTTGTGAGAATAGAGCGACATACACTTACAAAGATGACAAAGGTATGGTTTCTACTCTTAACTTTCAATTTTCTAAAAGGTAGAAAAGTTTGATTTTCTTGGCGTGTTCCGACAACTACAATATTGTAGATAGCGATTCTTCATTTAAATTAAGTTTGTTCTCCACATTTAGTTTTCATCAACGTCATGTACATTTTTTGAAAGTTTTAGTATTTTTAGCGCAATTCTGAGTGAAATATGGGCAATATTAAATAACATCAAAACAAGATTTTCTCACACGTGTTGTCAATATTATATTGTACATTTTCTTTAGAGATAGTTACTTTAGAGAAAATTGCTGGTAACTGAATGCGTTGTTGCTAGATTTTAATCTAAAATAATGTTATTTGAATTTTTGCTATGGAAACGAAAAGTTTCAAAGTTATTGAGATTCATAGATTCAATATTTTAAAGGGTTTTAAAGGTAGCGTTTGTATAAAATGGTCAGTTTTGTTATATTATTGTTTTTTCTCAAATTGTTATGTTACAAAACCGTAACACTTTCACAATTAGTATGGTCAAGTGATTCCGCGACGTAAGATAGGGGTTTGGGGTACGTGAGCTAAAGTACGTTGACACTAAGACTGTACGTTCGAAACCCACGTACGACATGAATGTTAGCTGCGTGGAGTCTTCGTACATATCTTCACCATAATCCCTTGGCCTGGCAGGCAACTATATGCAATGAGTGTATTTCATTAACGAACTGGATCCAACATCTAGAACAATGGTACAAGAATAAAGGTGGGGTCAATTAATACAATGAGCAAGTAGGTACAAGACCGAAATAGGTCTGTGCAATGTGCGGGAAGCGCGAAGATGCTGTTCACCACACCGCACCCCAAAGAAGAGAAAGCTACCGCGAGAGTCACTGGTAGTCTTTTAGACGCTGAAGATAATAGCAAAGTATTACGGGAAAGTCTGTGCCATTTTGTAATACCACTATTTTCGTATTATTCTAATGTAATTAAGAAACCCTCAGATGAGTAAATATGACAGTACTTTTAAACCTGTTTAAAGGGTCACAAGCTTGTTAATTCATAATTTACTCAGCATTAAAATGTAGTTTTGATACCACGAAATTTCTGGTCTTTTTCATACGTTTCTGATAGAAATTTATTTGGGTCAACTGGTTGATTTCTTTAGTGGTTAAAAATATAGAAAGTGTAATAAAACAGTTGAATAAACGCGTACAATTTTAAAATGTTTCAATTCTTTGCGAGAACAATTCATCTGATTTTTATGCAGAGAAGGAATTATAAATTAATTTGAAAATGTTGACGCATGTTGAAAATGTTGCGAATGGTTGATATGTAATATTTTAATGTATTGACTTCATACATTGTTGCACTACATTTCTAATAGTAATGCCATCTGTATTAATTATATCTACATATGTCTCAGAATAAACGTTACAATTTCTAGTGCATGCTGAGGGGTCTAAAAAGTGATCAATTGTATTGCGAAAGTGAGGTCATAAAACGGAGTTACACGTGATATGTGTGAGTTAAGCAACCTAGAATACATAGGTGTTTAGTAGGTTCATGAAATCTCTTTAATTGCGTTAGAAAGTTTATCTGTAGAACACCCGTGCATATACCACCACAACATTTTGAATGAAGTCATACATTTTCACTCATACATCACAAAACAAAACATTTAACTAAAATTAAAGTATTATCAATTGAATATTCCTATTTTCTGTGAACAATGTTGCCTTCCTGAGTCTGTAGAAACAACATTAAATATTTACTCCATTTCTATTCCTGAATCAAGATAATTGCCTGATGCTTGTAATTTTATAATATTATCATTTTTTTAAAACTTTTCTCTTTGCACAGAATTTGCAGATTTTGATGTGCAGATTTTGCACAGAAAAATCATGCGAAAACTCAAGCATCAGATTTTGATGGACATTCACCTAATAGGTTCTAGCTGTCACAACTATTACATTGTATGCTACGAGCGAACTAATATCGAATGACACTTATGATATTACGACAAAACCCGCCAATACGTTTATATTGTATAAAACACTAATTCATTTTAAAAATAGTGCTCAAAAATCGTATTTTAAAATGTAAATTCCGCCATTCCATTCTCTTAAGTTCTCATAAAAGCGAATTTTGAGTTTTCATTGAAATTACAAAATGTTACAAATCATTTAAATTTATATTTTGAGAAACTGTTGGTATTGTAATTTGCTCTTCATGTCGTGTATACTTCACAAAATCTAAAGATTCGCTGAAACTCGCAAAATTGACAAATAAATCGTGAAAATAACGTGAATTTTGAAGTAAATACTACGAATAATCAAGGAGATTGTAGGCGGGATTGAAGCCAGCCAATCAAATGGATACGTAATGCTTTTCGAAATAAAAGTATTTTTGTCAAATTTATGTTCACCCTCTGACGATAGAATTCATTTCTTCCATTTAAATATCTCAATCATTTTTCCTCAAGAAACTGTCATTCTTATGTCAACAAACAGAAGACAGTTATGACACGCCTGTTTACCAAGCTCTCCTTGATCAGCCACGCCCTACGAAAAAAAAGCGCTCGGAAGCGCGGTTCCACTGGGTTTTGAATTTCGGAATACTTAGTAATTATTGGAAAGTATCTCTTTTATTGGAAGTCCTTCAAGGGCTATTTCATCATCTACATTTTAGCATGAATACTTAGAGAATCTCACAGATACGACCACTCATTCTCGCATCTGAGGGTAAACTGCAATGCTTAAACTTCTGTAAGATAATTATTCAGATTTACATTACTATTTAGTTATTCCAAACTCTGTAATATTTTTTTATTAAATACATCGCGGGAGAACCAAGAGTAATGTACAAATCGAATTGTCTTGTACAGTGTGCATATAATTCGGTAAGATCACAAAGTAATTAAGCTTTATTTGAATCAGCAAATTTAATTAAATGATATTTAAAATGTGAGAATATCTGAATTTATTAAACAAGGAAATATATTTCTGTGTTTGTGAAAGTCATGGAGTTTAGGAGTTAAGTAGCTTTAAGGTTGGATTTTAAGGAGCGTCTGCTTAATGTCCCTGTCGAATTCACTGTCCCACATCTCGACTGTATCTTAAAGTAAATCTACGTTAAAATAATATCCTGATTTTCACTGTGTTCTGAATGGTATTGCCCTCTCGCGCATGCAACCTCCCTGATTTCAGAGCAGCTGGGCAAACTGCGGAAACTAGGGGAGGTAAGTCGGGAATTATTGAATCTCTCGCACATGCACGGTCAATGCCAATGTGTGGCGTGGTGCCAGTGTGTGCCTCTTACCATACGTTACTGTGTTATTTGCGTTTATTTGAAAATATTCACAATATGGGAAACAAACTAACCAAAAACACGATATAATGGCGACAACAATATTATTTTTTACATATTTTACTATCTTCAGAGTAAAGACACAGCGAAAAAAGTAACGAGAATATGATGGCGGCGCAAGAGTAGTTTAAAATTTAGTGAATTTCCTTTCGATTTTCTATTTGTGATTTGGTTTATTGATTTGTGTGTGTTAACTTCCATACATTTCACAATACCCTTTTACAAGAAAGATCAATCTTAATTACACTTTTTTGATTAAACACAACTGGAGTATGTATACGAAATTTTATACAAATTAACAATGTTTATTTTACCTTTGAAACTGTTGTGCTTGTACTTCAAAGCAGGTTGGATAATTACATCTTGTGCTGGTTATTAAGAAAAAACTCTTGTTTGCCATATTTAGTCAAATTTAATGTTCTAAAATTGTTTTATTTGTTTTTGTGGAAATGGAATGTATTTTAATAAGAGACATTAGGTTCAATTTAGTGAATTTCGTAATTAGATACTTACTCAGGCGAAAAAAATATACATATTCTGAAACTCAAGTTAAATAGAAAAGTTCTGGGTTGTTGTCTGTTAAATACCTCCACATGATAACATTGCGTAAATATACAAGTAACTAAAAGTATACGTTAACTATTAAATAATCTACGGAGGGGGGGATGTTCAACGTATCTACGTTAGAAATAAGTCTCTTAACAAGAAAGATGAATAGGTAAATAAATAAGGTAGATCTGGAGTAAAGGATGACGACATTTCGATGAAATGAAGGTCTGTTGCAACGGAAAAGTTACGATGCAAGCCGTCGCGAACCTGTTTTGTCCCCATCCGTTCCACGTGGCTTAACCGAGTTCTGAACTCTAGTTCTCAGAGACGGCGGGAGAGCGCGCTAGACTTCGGATGTTAGGTAAAATGTTCTCACTATTCTTGATTAGACATTCGAAATCAATAATGAATACATTTATATTGGACTAATGATCCACTTATCATGGCTATTGGACTAAGGATCCATTTTTATAAGCCTAAAAACTCCTACAATCCAATTAAAACTTAAAATGACTATCGTGTCCCTTCAAGCCTAAAAATACCTGTTCAATGTAATTTAAACCGTGAATAATAAACTCGGAAGCAGTCCGAGACAGAAAATTACGCTAAAGCTGTAAACTGTATTAAATGAAAGTTCCGGATTACTGTGGCTTAGGTCGGAATCACAATAAAGATACTATGATCTGTCTATTAAACCAGTATAAAAATATGACCCAGTCACAAAAGTTAATGTAGAAATATCATTGTCTGAAATACAACGATTTTTTAATTAATACGTCGTATCTGGTTTTTGGTTTACAATTATACCTTATTATTTTTAAAATTCTACAAGATGGCCCCGTGCGAACATTCTGCATCTTGCAAATCAACATTGTTCTCTTAGTGAAAATATCTTTAAGCCGGAGACCAACTATTAACACTCCTGAAAACTCGTTCTACGAAGTCAAAGTATCCTCAAAAAATGAAATAAAACATCCAAAAATGTCTCTCAGCGAGTAGTTTACCCCATGAAAACATAACTCGTATTCCCCCAAGGAAAACGAAAACTAAATTTTAAGGCCAAAAAGGCATCGTTTTCGAGTTACGCACGATAATAAAGTGTGTCACAGCGTAACAAGTGTCAAGGATTGCATGTGCGCCTGCTTTTGCTCAATAAGGCAATTGGCGAACTATTATCTCTTACCTCTTAAATATGTATGATGGAAGAGTGTGAGATAATTTCCTATCCACTAGCCCCATACTTTTTTTTTATCTAGGGCTTTTATCCAGCCAACAGCCGGTTACCCTTTACGCCCCGATGGGACGCATATTCGACCATACACTAGACACCAACACACTTGCGGGCTCCTCTGATCTGGGGTCAGCAGAACGCGAGGTCCTCCTCGACAACACATACATAGTCAAGGGACAAACAGCCATGCCCAAGGCGGGACTCGAACCCGCGACCCTTCGGACCGAAGCGCTGAGTAGGTTCTAGCTTTTAGCCACCTCGGCCATCTAGGTCGGCAGCCCCACACTTACGGGGATTTGTATCGATGGTTTCTTGTAAATGCTACAAAATTGTAATCTGCCCTTAGCGCATTGTATACAGAGAAGATAGTCATGTTTTAGCAAATTAGCCTGAAGTAAAATAAAATTTGAATAAGTTATCATGCCCGTCTGTAGAGCGAGTCATTTCATGCGTTTAAAAAATTACAACAAAGTATACCTTAGAATATTAGCCATAAATAATTTCTTTGCCGTTTTGGCCTCATAAGCATAGTTACTCGTAGGAAAGGTTTTTTGTTGTTGTAATTTTTCTATTTTGTCGCAGCCTGTGTCACCAAAAGTTAGGATGCATTTCCAAGACTGGAAGAGCTATAAAGGCGCGGGAGGCCATTTATTTCATTTACAAACAGCGAATGCAACACAATTCTGACGACCAGCTAGCGGGTTAAGGTTCGCATGGCCTAATGTCGGGCGCGATCGCAGGGCCGTGCTTGATATGAGGCTGTCGTAATATGCACTCCAATTTTGATAATTCACAAATTTTCTTTACATATTATTTGTATAAAAAATATACTTCTTATTTGCCAATATTTACAACTATTGTCAGGGTTTCGACTCAGTCTTAGTTCAATCTTCTGAACGTTATGAAAATTACAAATCGACAAGAAACTACTGCGTAGAAACGAAGCGTTTGTCAGCAACATGACGTTACTCGTCTAATTGAGGAGAAGGCGGCGGGGAATTTTTTTCCACAAGAAATGACTCCTCCTGTATTACATGTGGTGTCAATGTCTATTAAAGAAGCGTGCCCTCTAAGAGCACTGGTAGGCGCACGAAGCGGAGGGTTTTGGAGGGCGCGGCTGTCGCAGGCGGCGCCGGGCGAGGTGGAGCGGGCGGTGGCGGAGGCCATCGACGCGGGCTACCGCCACTTCGACTGCGCCATGCTGTACGGCAACGAGCGCGAGATCGGCAACGCCCTCCGCGCCAAGATGGACGAGGGCGCCGTGCGCCGGGAGGACCTCTTCGTCACCAGCAAGGTAATCCCGTGCTGAAACACTGCTTCGCTTACGTACTCATTAGCAGCAAGGCAGCTTCCCACTACTCGACGAGCCTTTCCCTCGGCTGTTTATGGGTCAGGCACGAAGAAAAGGTCGTAAAAGGAGTTCTTAAATAATGCTCGTTATATAAACTTCAGCAGCAAGGTAGCTATCTAGCGCTTCCTTCAAGACTGATGCGCACTGAACGTGCCTTATCCTGATTACTCATAGCTGAATCACATTCAGGAAAAGGTGGCAAAATGAATTCTTAAACAAGGTTTATCTGACAACGGTCTTATTTATCAATTATTTTGCAATATTTAGTCCACATCCAGCAGAAGTATCGTAACTACGTAGGCAACCAAAATCTATAATAACTCAGAAAAAATATTAGTGGAACACTCGCTAGAAGATCGTTTTTCATATATCTGAAAATGTTCGAAGCCTATATCTTATAGATATATTTATAATCCCGGGTTAAAAGAATATGACAGACATTCCCCATTCATACTTTCAAAGTTAATTCACCTCACAAATGCCATCCTTCACTTCAAACTAATTGCAAAGACGTAACTTCAGAAATGTTACTAAAAATACTCTATGCAATTACGAGTATATACCGTAACATTCAAATGAAGTTTTTTAGTCACATATTATATGGAAGATCACGTAATCTTGTGACCTAATGGAAGTATGAAGCCCAATTTCTCCCCTGTCATAGTACATTTTTTAGTTCAGTGTAATAATCTGCTAAAGGCGTGTGGACATGCACCGCTTACTGTGCGTTTATCTTTTGATCGAACAGTCTCGTTCAAATAAGTTCATAAGCAAAAATGAATACATACCCGAGAATGTACAGTGACGTAACGTGATAAAATAGAACAGGTAGCCATTCTTAGAATTACCTTGAAACATTGAGAAAATGTATGACTTATTGCTCTAAACAGAAGGAATCTCACTTTCCTTTGGGGTATTATTGTTGCTCGTTCCTTCAAAGATTATATTCAGTTTTTTTAATTTCCTGACGTTAAATAATACCAAATAAATCAAAGCTTCATCCATCCAGATGAATGAACCCTGATAGTGTATCGCCACATTGAAGCCCTTCTTTCATTTCAAAACGGAGAAAGCCCTGATGTTACTTCATCAGGGCCCTGATGTCAGTGGCTGTCGTCCTTTCCTCCGTCTTGCCTAGTAGTACTTTTTCTTCTAATGTGCGTAATAAACGCAACGACGAATACAAAATGGCGCGGAGTGCGCGAGGGGCGGCTGTGATCGTGCGTGGATCTAAGCGCGTTGGGGCGCGGCGTTGCAGCTGTGGAACACGTTCCACCGGCCGGAGGTGGTGGAGGCGACGTGCCGGCGCTCGCTGGAGGCGCTGCAGCTGGACTACCTGGACCTGTACCTGGTGCACTGGCCCGTGGCGTTCAAGGAGGGCGAGGACCCGTGGCCGCGCGACGCGCAGGGCCGCATCCACACCACGTACGTGGAGCCGGCGTCCACGTGGCGCGCCATGGAGCGCCTGCCCGCGCTGGGGCTGGCGCGCTCCGTCGGCGTCTCCAACTTCAACTCGCAGCAGCTGGCGCGCCTCTGCGACGCCGCGCAGCTGCCGCCGGCCGTCAACCAGGTGCGCTGCGCGGACACCTCCTGTGGAGGGTGAAGGGCGAAGCCAGTTGCAATTACTGTCTTATCAGAGTGATTTTATTTGCATCAAAGCGGGTTCCTAGCGTTTAGCCCTACCCCACCTCCTTCCAGTTGCAGTAAGGAACCGTCTCGCTGGCATCGGCACACACCCAAACGCATCGCTCCTCCAGATCTTCTACCGGGAGCGGTAGCTCAGTGCATCAACTGATATTACTGCAGCGCCTCTGACCGGGAGGTCCTAGGTTCGAGTCCTGACGTCGGCAGGATTTTCGACACTAGCTTTTCAGTTAGGTCGAATTCAGTCGCTGTCTGGAGGAGAATTCTAGCGGCCGGCTGCTCTGATCGGTAGTTTTCCGTGTTTTTTCCGATCAACACCAGGCGCATGTCGGAGCAGTACCCTACCAAACGGGCCACGAGTCTGTCCTTCCTCTTCCTTGTCCTATCCTCTCCCTCTTACACACACACTTACACTAACATGCACTACACTACCACATATTCCGGGAGACAGGTCGGGAGCTTAGAGCTTGTCTCGGCTGGGGCTGTGCCCCGCTGGTGGGAGAGTCTTGGTTGGGGAAAACCCCACTAGCCGACGGTAGGTCGGCGCCGGATCTCGCCATCCAGCAGTGGAAGATCAACGCCATCTCCCGAGGAAAACATGCACTACACTAACGGGACTAATGACCAAAGCAGTTGACGCGCTCAGAAACAAGAAAAAATCAATCAATCCAGATCTTCTAAGCAATTGAACCTAGACAGGGCCGTCGTATTAGCTGAGGATGACCAGCTTTCCGGATTGGTTTCGGAGTCGAATTAGGCAGCACTCGCAATGTGCCGGGACACGTCGCTTCTCAGTTTCCCGTGAGTGGCCGGAAATCGATGAATCCAAGGGACAACCGAGGAGCACCCGGTGCGAGAAGTGGGCAGTAGAGGGGAGTAGAGAGCTGCTCGAACGTACTCGCTAGAGTGTTTCGTCCTCGTAAGTTCAAACGTCCTGCACTCGCTTGCGGAGGGTTAACAGGCCAGAGCAAGGGCCCAGACAGCTCCGTTTTACTCCTTAAAGGAATAGGTAATACGGAATGTGCAAAAGAGCTAGAAAAAACTTTTCATTTAAACAGTCAGTTTAAAAAAATAAAGATATATATTTTTCGAACCCTCTAGTTTTCGTCAGAAAGTTTTCAGACGATGGGCGAAGTATTAGTTGGATAGACAATTTTATACAACCGTAATATTATATAACCGTTACCAATCATATAAGAAGTATGTACTCTTGTTCCATTAATAGATTTTTCTTTGTTTTTCTATAATTACTTCCCTACTTAATTTTTACTCTCTAGCCATAGTAGTATTTAGGTAGCATTTTTCAGAGAAAAAATTGTGTGCGGGAGCTCTGTGATCGAGAAAAGCGGACCGTCCGTGGTCATCGCCAGTGCATAAACCGTTAAGTGGACCTTCTCAAATATTGATATACCCTCATCCCTCTGGCCGAATTCGAGGCTCTGCGAGTTTGAAAGGGATATTTTGATTGTAGGGGAATACTTTACACGACGTCTCAAAAACTTTTTCAAAATTTTCTCAAAATGACTCCACATTTTTTGATTAGTTCTTTTTCTCGGACGATTAAAAACGGCGCATCTCATTCCCGTTGAACTGTTTTTCGAAAGCGGCAAACGTTGGAAAGAATGCGATGGAGCCCTGGCTTGCGTGCGCAGGTGGAGTGCCACCCGTACCTGACGCAGCGCGCGCTGCGCGCCGCGTGCCGCGCGCGGGGCGTGACGGTGGTGGCGTACTCGCCGCTGGGCGCGCCCAACGCCGTGCGCCCCGCCACCGCCCAGGCCGCGCTCGGCGCCCCGGCCGTGCTGCACGACCACCGCATCAAGGAGCTCGCCGCCAAGTACGCCAAGTCGCCCGCCCAGATCATCCTGCGCTACCTGGTGAGCAGCCACCACACAGCTAAATTAAGTAATAGCTATTAATGAAACAAGTGTAATTTTGATGCAATCACCAACTGAGGCGGCCCATGGCATCAACTGATGTCACTGCACTGCCTCGGGCCGGGAGTTCCTAGGATGCGAGTCCCGAAGGTGGTGGGATTTTCGACACGAGCTAGATAGGTTCAATTCAGCTGCTGACTGAAGGAGAATTCTTACGGCTGGCTGCTCTTATCGATGGTTTTCAGTGGTTTCTCCGATCAGCATCAGGCGAATGCCGGAGCAGTACTCTAACAAACAGACCGCGCGCGTTCTTTCCTTCCTCTTCCTTGTCCTATCCTAAGTCGTTACTTACTCACTCTTACATTTACATTCACTACATTACCACACATGTCGGAGCGATCCCGGGTGGGGGGTGCCCCACGGATGGAATTTTGTTGGATGAGGAAAATCCCGTGAGCCGAGTGTAGGTCTACACCGAATCTCACCATTATTCAGGGAAAGAACACCATCTCCCGTAATAAAAACATGCACCACATTTACGAGAATATTGACAGTAGTAGTTGACATGTCGGGAAACAAAATAATCATTCAATCAATAAATAAAGCATTGATGTCATATCAAACGCCTGGCAATCAATTTTTTTTCTACTCACATTGATCATTTAATATTAAATGGCTGCAGCTCGTCGCGGTTTTCCGTCGAACGCCGGCAAGCGACGATACACCGCCCTGACAGAAGAAAATCTAGAAGCTGAACGAAGTAAATCAGCCATGCAATTAACACCACCAAAAGAACGATAAAAGGCGGAAATGGTAACTAGATTCAACTTGCAATATTTACATTAGTCGCAGAAAAAGTACAGTATAAAAGCTATGTAATGGTTACTCATACACTCGTATAAAGATTACCTCACTCGTTCGATCGTTGCTCGTATTAGCGCTAAAAAAGTAAATAGCTAGTTATTTGAAATCTCTCTCTCTCTCTCTCTCTCTCTCTCTCTCTCTCTCTCTCTCTCACACACAGAATATATACATACACACAATATATATATATATATATATATATATATATATATATATATATATTGTGTATACACACATTTTAGTAAAGTTGTAAGGGAACCATAACAGTTAAAGGTTCGATTCCTTATTAATTCATGAATATGTTCAGAGCTATCCGTGATATTTATTTCACTGTGCAATAATAGGGTAATGTAATACGTTTAATATCAATTCAAAGCTATTGTCATCGCAAAACATCAAATGCCATGCATGCTATGGGCGGAAAGGCAAACGGCAAAAGAAATTGCAGCGCCTTCTCAAATCTGTTCTCACTTCGATCTTTAGGGGCAGATGTTGGTCTGAGTTGCCATTGCAATATTTCGCAATGGAGTTGAATGCCCACAGCCATATTTTCCCTTCCTCCATAAAGTTAACACTCCAGCTGTACTGTGAGTCCGGTGATATTTTGCAAGTTCCAAACTGAGCCGAAAGACATTGGGAAATAATGTAAGGAATAGTTTTATTAGTTTATTTAACATATTCCGTTCTCCATTCATAATAGTTCCGAGAGTTGAGTTCCCAGAGTAGGGCCTGTTCAGCACAGTTCTGAGCACAAGTTTTGCATCGTGTTTGTTTTATTTACACTTTTTTTTCGCATGTCTTCGTTTTAGGAGGCGCGACCGTTTTATATAGTTTGTACATATTTCGACACTGTTAAAATAATTTAATAGATAGGTCAGAAAACTGAAGAGCGACATGGGGAGCGTTTCGCTGATACAGAGGCCTGCCAAGTTGTTAGAAAGTTTTTCACGTGAACTCCATCCATGAAGAATGTGATTAGATAGTTTTACTGTAATTGTAAAGCAAGATAAAAGGCTTTTTGTAGCCTTTTCCTCGTTTGAAACTGTTAAAACTACCTGATAAACGTGTTTCAATGCAAAATCTTGGGTTTTTAATTCTTTTGTATTTTTTATAAATAAGCCACCTACATAATCATGTATAAAATTTCAGATCCAAAAGTCGCTTCTTAAAATATATCTCCCAAAATATTCCAAACAGTTTGTATCATTTAATAAATATAATAAAAGTGGACCTGTGGTACAAGAAGACACGAGGAAAGCTAAGTCCAGAATGTGTTAAATTTGCCGCCCAATACATGAGCAGCTTTTGTTGCAACGTACCGCTAGTTGGATTATAAAAAGGGCTTTTGAAGATATTGTATATCATGTTATAAATATGACAGGCGCAATGTGTAGTTACCACTACTAAATAAAGTTTGCATCTCTTCACTCACCACAGTCATTTTAATCCTTACATCACGTTTTCATTTCCTTATCAATTTATAACATTGCACTCATTTCCTCCAAATATTAATCCCAAAATTTGGTCAAGGAAAAACACGTGGGAGTAACCATATGGAAAACCTGATAATGATGACTTAAAATAGACGATAACACTATCAGTAAAATATCGACAGAGATAAGAATGAACTGTTGTTGTTGTCGTCGTCTAATTTTATGAGATTTAATGATCAAAATTCCATAACCGACATGACCTTCCCTACTTAAGAAATCCTTGAAGTAATAACTAAGTGCAGAAAAATTCAGTTATGTCATGTTATTTTACATTATTAGTTTTTTAATGAAATTTGGAATATTTCAAAAGTACAAGGTTGTAATAATGTACGTGCGTGATGCTATTTTATTATAGCATTTAAATATTTGAAATTAGTATTCAAAGGACGTCAAAAGCATTAGGTACTGTGATTTAATTTTAAAACTACAACTACTGCGTACTAAGTACATACGAATATGCTATATAGTACGTAATACAAAATAACAATCAATCTCATAACTTACATTTAAAACAGTATTTTTTTAAATATGTAAATGACTTTTTAATATTTTTATAACTTCTTGAATATTAGTAGCTAATTTATCATTTGAATAATTTTTCTATTTCATAGATGCAAAAAACTAATAAAAACTTCTTTATCTTCGACAAGTGGAAATATTACTTTTAAATTTTAAAATAATTTATTTTTTATTATATATAAAGTTTACCAGTTTGAGATTCACAAAAATCAAATGAAAATATGTCAATCTTGGTTGTATTTAAATCAATAAGTGGTTATATAAAATTCCGTTGGCATTAGATAACAATAATTCGAATAAGTTGATGAACGAAATTTTTAAATCCACTCTCTTAAGTTACAATGCAAGTAACAATTATTATTGTTATTGTTATTATTATTAATACTTTTTAATTTTTTTCACCTTTCAACTATTAATAGTTAAATTGTTGGGAAGCGATTCTGAAATTCAAGAAAGCGTGCACGGATGATTTTTTCCCCCATACGTCAAATAGAGTTTTTTACTATTTATTACTAAATAAATAGCTTTGAGCTTTGGCCCTAAAAGTGTAGAATGGCAAAGTAATGAGTATCCAATTTCCAATTTAGTCAAAATGAAAGTTGAAAAGTACTTGGCCCGTGAAGTTTCGAGACTCGCGCCTCCGTTGCGTCGTCCTTGGGGCCTCTTCTCGCCCTCTTTGTCTCTCTCTGATGGCAGAGGGAACCCTTTCTCCGCCACCTCTTTGTTTGGTCACGAACCCCCGGGAACTGACAGCCCGCGCCGAAGCCGCCGCGCGGAGGGCGTCGTGTTACCGTGTCGGCGTCAGGCGGCGCCGGTTGCCTCTGCGGGGAAGCAGGGGGGCGGCCGCGGTGCGGGGCACGGGAATCGGTGACGAGCGAGTGTCACCGCGGCAAATCGCGCGCCGGAAGCGCAGGGCCTTCGTCCGCCCCCCCCCCGAACCCCGCTGGCTTCCGGGCGCGGGGGGAGGGGGCGGCGCCGCCCGTGCAATGGGCGGCGGCGTCGCGGCCTCCGCTCTCTGACTCAGGAGGGAAATCGATCGCCCACGCAGGTGATTTGACTGATTGGCCGGCGCCGCCTGCTGAAATGCAGAAAAGGAGAATGAGCGGGGCGCGTTCAAATTGCCTCGCAAGGTGCCACCTGTGGCGAAGCTGCGGCGCCACCTCTGGCAAATTTCTCCCTTTCGAATTCCGGTCACCCAAGAGAAATGTGTGCGTTACGAACGGTGTATCTTGAAAGAAAAATTATTAAAAGTAGTATTCTAACATTGTACCTACTCGCTACTAATATATAATGTTGTTAATTAACTTATTAAAACTGTACAGAATTTAAGCATCTCCCAAGAAAACTAAAGAAAACTTAGGTTATCTTTCACATTCAACGTTTGACAAGTCACGTTACTTTTCGCAAAAAAGTCTATGGACTCCATAAGTTAACATGCAGAAAGGAAAAAGCAGGGGGGCAGAAGAAGAAAGATTTGTCGAGGGAAAGAAAGAGCACTTGTAGTGAAGGCGAAGGAAAATATTGACACGTATGATGTGCAAAAGAAGACGTACCGCGGGAAGTCTAACTACTAGGGGCTCTGCGATATTCACACTAGGAAGACGTTGAAAGTTGCATTATCGTTCCAAGAAGTCTTTAAACATTTTATTTATATGGTTTTAAAAATCTCACATCATAAAGAGTACCTAACGCTTTTATTAAGAATAGTAAGACATGTATGATTTCTATTTTTATGAAATGTTACTTCATCTCGCCAAGTACTCCTACAAGGAGATTATGTACTATTCTTTTATTGGATTTCTTATATTTTTGTTCAAAATATTTCTGCAAATTCCTCTGAGTTTTCAAATATTAAACAAAAATTGACTACCTTTTGTTATCCTAGTGTTCTTCCAATCGAATAAACGCCATAGTTTCCTCAAAATACAAATTAGATTAATAAATTTAATTCAATAAAATGGCCACTAGTGTTACTGAAGTCCATTCAATTCTTAAAATGTTTCTGCTTATCTACCAATTTTAGCCATTGGGTATTGATAATCAGATGCCCGTTACTTCACGTGGAATTTCCTGCATGTAGTGGACAAATTGGTTTTATGGTAGATTTCAAGAGGCTCTCCAGTTTCCTGTACCTCTCAATTCAATACTCCCATCTCCGTGCTTATTACCGAACGCATCATCTGTCATTGACATTTTTATTATCATATCAAAACGCGCCAGCAGTTCCGAGGAGGTCCAACGACGGTCGCTGTGAGATTCGATGCGCAGCTACAGCGGTGTTTCAATGACGTTCATCGCAATTTCGAGCCATAAAATAAACGAACAAATAGCCAATATAATTACATGGTCTTAATAACATTCTTGAAATTGATACACCGGTGAAACATATTTAATTTTAATTACGATATGGAGAACGAAACTCTGATGTCCCGAGTTCTAGAAATTTATTTTCCAGGAGTTTTAATCAATTCGGTTGGGGCCTCTTTCCCATTGCGTTGGTATATTTATGAATGAGGGAAATTCCACGGGCGCATTCACGACATCCAGCACTCTTCTACCCCCTCGGACTGGGAGGAGATGGACAGGAAAAGAAGGTCGCAACCCGAACAATCGGTCCGAGTCGGAAATGGTTCGTGATTCGTTGTAAAAGGTTCTGCTCTAGGATTGGCGTGGGTATGATAAAAGAAATCACCAATGCTACCTACGAACGCTAGCTCAAGAATTCGACAGGAAACCCGCAATATCTCGCAAATTTTCGGCCCTCGCTCGAGATTAAAATCGCACATCCTCCAGCCATATACAGTCTCATTTGTCATATTGCAGCGAAATCGTATTTACAACAAAGTTGTTCGCGGTGTAATATATATCAGATTTGGCAGAATTTTACTATTATATTTATGAAGATGTAAATCAGTTAAACAAACCAGCTATGATGAAATTCAGATGCTGAATATTGTTATTTTTACAATGCTTTCATTTCGTTAATCATAAGTTGGCGTTGAAAATCTAACTAATTTTAATCACATAAGTCATTTCATGTTAATCTTATTGTTGATATATTTATCTAATTTAATAACCAGCTCTGAAAAAGTCACCATGTAATTGGCAAAACGGAATCAATGTCAAAATAACAATATTCGACAGCTGAGATAATCACTGATTACTTGATTCACAAGGTAATTTATTCATAAAAACTGGCGGAAACACGCGATATATCGAAACTTTTCGTGTTCGTGTTATTACTCAACAATTACACTGATATTTAAAAAAGGGCATGACATTATTGAAAGATCTACAATTGAATATTTTTTTGCAGGAAACATCAAAACCATAAGATTGATTCTTATAATCAATATGGTTGAAAATGGGTTGAAAAGGGGATATATCTTAAAATTTCGAGCAGCAAGGATGCACGCCGAACTTCACATATTGGTGTCGGATGTGACAGCATACGGATGTGACAGGATACTTATTATCTATACGGAAAAAAGGAAAACTCCCAAAACATTATTTCATGTCGTAGAATATTAAGTCTCAATGACTAATGAAATAAGGGAAGTTTACACATTCTGGGACATACAATCACTTTAAGCCCAGTGTTTAACATCTTTATGAAAATATAACGGAAGTTTTTTACCAAGAACCGTACGTATGCTGGAGGCAAATATAACAAAGCATTCCCGCTGTTTACCTTACCTTAAAAACGTAATGCACTACACTTAATTAAAATTTTTTGGTGAAAGGATGTGTGCCAAACGTTTACTAGCCATTGCGTTCACACACATTCACAATCTTTATATTTAAAAACATTCTCCGAACTTTAGAAAACTCGATATAACTTCTGTAATAACCACCTTACACTTACACGTGTTCTTAAGGAGGAAATTACTAATGTTTTCAATAGATCGATTACTCTCACAACGAAGTAATGAACAAATTGCGGCAGTTAACAGTCCATTTCATTAACTTAACGACTTAATTTACTGTTGTTACTGTAAAACCTGTTAATAATAGCAAGCGATAAAACATCTGGAGCCCACTATCTTTAATTTAAATTAAAAAACACGAAATTTGATAGAGTGGAGTGCTCTAACTTTTAGACGAAAACCCAGTGTTTTAAGTATAAAGTTTCTTGAAATTTTCCAAATGTCAGTGGTTTTAATGAAAATGGGAACTGTACCATACATATATATGCACTATCTTCTATATGAGCAAAAATACAAGAAAAATATCAGACATTTCCTAGAAAATGTTGAAAATGTCTGATATTTTCTTCATAAAAAAGTACCCGCCAAACAATAAAACATCTTAAAAATCTCCGGAACGGCACAACTAGATCTTCGTAACGTTTTTACAAATTTCCAGCTTTAAAGCTTCTTATATGACAGTTATGCGTGACAGATTCATCCATAAAAACCAACGATTTTCGGGTTCAAAATTGTTTTATCTCCTATCTATCCGCACAAAACTTAACCAAATTTGGAACCACACTTTACTCTTTACTCTTGACGTGTGTGCGAAGGTACAGTTGAAAATAAATTTAAAAACTGATTTTACGACGATTTTCGTGATTGTATTGTTGAGGTTATTCCAATACATCTACTCTCTGTATTAGAGTATCAAGCATACCAATAATAATGTCAAAAAATACCAATACAGATGTCAGAATACCAATAGCCAGAAGATATAATGTTCAACCAACGATCATTACCAGCAAGCGTTACACCAGAGACCAGCACCATTGCAGTGCCGGTGGTAATATCCACTATACTACACTACACACTTCATCTCACACCAGGCAGCTACTTGCAGCTCTTGGATTATGTATTGGCGGAGAGGGGCGACCGAAGACACTCTTCGGCTCTGGCGTCACGACGCAGTGCTTTCTGTCTGCACAACACTTCGCCACTAAAGAGCGCGTGCTCAAGCTTGCGCGTGTGGTTTATTTCATTTTCCTCGCGCTACAACATCGCAGGTTTGAAAGATAAGAATCACAATTGTAAAAATCACGATTGTTTGCACTAAAGTAGTTAAAATACTCGTAGTGGATGCTTTTATGTGCAAAACAATTGTAAGCGATATTTAGCCTAGAATCCCCGGAAAGGATTTTTATGAACAACCATATTTTCTTATAACTTAAACCTTCATTCCTGTAAAATACACGTACTTGGGTTTTCGTAACGTAGCGGATGACATTAGCTCATTTTTACACCTCTCACCTTATAAACTGAATCTTTTTAATTAATTCGCGAACGTTCTTCTCAACGGGACTCCTGACCTCAAACATGCGCTTATCACAGTTATAAAGATTCATTATATAAGGCAGAAAATGACCTAATGCCGTTCGTCACGTTACGAAAACCCAAGTTTAGTTCTGCGCTTCTGAAAACTTTCTTCCAAATCGACGATAAAATTAGTGTTCTGTTTTATTAAGGTTCTTTGTGATAGGTGCAATGCACCTTCTTCACGGAAAAGACCTTCCTGCTGCAGGTGCAGAGCGGCATGGCGGCTATCCCCAAGTCCACTAATCCCACGCGCCTGCGCGAGAACCTGGACATCTACGACTTCGAGCTGGCGCCCGCGGAGCTGCAGTTCATCGACTCCTTCAACTGCGGCGTGCGCGCGTACCCGCTGCTGGAGTGAGTGCACTCATGTTATGATTCATTTTTACTTCATGCAATAATTATGGAGTTTGTGAATGGTTGTTTATTTAGTTATATTGTTAATTCGAAGTCAATTATTTACATTAATATATTGTGTGGTTAGGTTTTCTGGTGAAATGATTAAATTATATTTATTTTATTATTGTTATAATGAATCTTCAAGAATGATACAATGAACAAGGATAAAATGCCCTATTATGAAGTATGTAGAGAACGAGAGCTTGGCAGGACGCGCCCCGAAGTCGCCTGGTACTAAAGATGGCCCAATTCAAGAAAAAATTCCAGAATTTTTTCCCCACTTGTTATATGGTTTTTTTTTGGGGGGGGGAGATGGATTCGAATTTGAGATTTGCCACCTTGAGAAATGAAAGACCACGAAGAAAAATCCAGAAAACTAAAATGTTCGCACTTTTTTCATTTTTTCGCCTGTATCTCGACAACTGTGCGCCTTATCGAAATGACCTTCATATAGAAAATTAAAGCAAACAAAATGTCCTTTGTACTTTTACAAATACATTAGCTTAAATTTTTCGACAATTCTTTTATGCGCTAGAGCACGATGATAAACCTCGTTCTAGTTTCATAACATCGTGCTTGAAAGCTACTAGGACGAATGAATTATTTGCACTGTTACAAGATTAACACTTTGTTATTCGCGAAGTCAGTAGGAACTCGTATACTCGTGAGGGGTATTTGTTTACTCCAGTTTTTTATAACCAAAATGTGAGGAAACGAGAAAAAACATAAGAGACAATACATTCGGTTCAATGCAAAATGTTCATACAATATTTTTAGCAACAATTTTTGTTTTATCATGGACTCAAATATGATATAAAAGAAAATAAATCTACAGAGGAAATTTTAGTATAAAACAAAAATATATGATACGTTCATAAATATATCGTAGTATGTTTTAGGATAAAAAGAAATACTCTACAAAATAATACGATGGTTAGAATTCGCCATACATAGCCATTCATTAACATCCTCATTGTTGCTCATTATTACCAGTATCTCATGTAGCACTTAATGTCATGCATGGAATGGCGCATGGAATGTCTCAGAATAAATGTCACAAGCTTGTAGGGCATGTAGGGGGATCAAAGAATAACCATTTTTATGTATGAACATTTGGGAAATTTCGAAAAACGAAGTTACACATGCGTCCTTTGTTACTAGCAGGCAACTCCTCATGCATTAGTATTTAAAGCATTATTGAGACGTCAAGTTCACATAAAATACGATGTAATATCACATACAAAGAGATGTCATGTTCACATACAATACATGTACATTATTTTACAACACTCTGCCAGATGATATTAAACGATTAAATTCGATAGAAAAGTTTAAATCCCAAGTAAAATCGTTTCTGCTGTATAACTGTTTCTATACAATTAGAGACTATACCGAGCAACAAAAAGAAAGTAACATTAATTTTATCACTGATATTTAATGTATTATTTATCATTTGGACTGTATAATTGTAAAAACCTGTAACAAGTATTGTACCGCAGTTTCCGGGTCAATGACCCCCATCTCGAACGGGTTTTTCGTCCCGTTTCCCTGATTGTTTGAGCAAATACTGAGATGGCCTGGGCATAAATGTAAATTCATTATCTGTACACGACTAGAATTCAGTGGTAAATATAGGTATTTAAATTATCGTTCATGTTGTCGCAGCAGGGAATATCATTCCTTCACGAAGGACATGATAAGGGATCCCAAATTTATAGCTGATTTACCCTTCAAAATGGATTTTATTACATCGGAGCGATATTTTTGTTAACAATCCTTGCAAAAACGCTCATTTCCTTCTGTATTCAAAATTCAAGTAGTATATGGCTTATGGTAGGGATTACACAACTATGAAAATGTGCTCAGAATTCACTTCTCTCCGTAGCACGTTTTTAAGTGTTTTTGACGTAATAAATAAATAAATAAAAGTGCTTGCCTCCTTTCAGTTCTCAAATTACGCACATATTACAATAATGACACATTGGAAACATAACACCTTTATCATTAATTCTACACTGCGTTCAGCTTCAAGCTTATAATATTGCAACAATAGAGAATAAATTGTTTATTTTCTCTAACGATTTTCAACTACTACACCTACATAATTTGAGAGCTCATTCGTGAAGTGATGTGTCACTTATTTCGTATGTTTTCTAATTTTCATATAAATATATTATTTAGGCACTTTCAAAATTATCTCTTAAATTCCGACTAACAAAGAGGAAACTGAGCGCAAATTGCTTCCTTTTTTTCAGGGTGCAACACGATGTGAACTATCCCTTCCACATCGAGTGAAGAGGCAGGGCGCCCGCCCCGCGCCTTCCCGCCGTCCGCTGGTCCTCACGCGCTCGCACCACGTCCCACGAGCAGGTGTGGCCTCCCCTGCCCGCAGCACCGCGCACCTTGCTCCAATCGTTTGGCCCCTGACGAGTCCATTGTCTTCCGCTCGTGCCACCAGTCCTTAGATGAATGTGAAGGTCCTCGAACCTCTACGTAGAATTGAATGTTGTAGTATGTTTTATCAGTGTCCACTAACACGATCAATGATCAATTTTAACATCCTTTTTTGGTTCTCTGTTCTCTGTTCCCTCACTTTCCACAAAAACGAGCTTTGAAATACAATTGTTATTCTGTTGTGTGCTTGCTTTGTCACGCTGATGTCACAATAAAATGCAGATCCTATAATGGGTTACTTCTTTTGAAACCTCAGTACCTCCTTTCACGAATCTTCCATTTATTTACCTTAAAAAGCAGTCTACGTATATTTACACCTCTTTCTTTCCAGTAATTATTAATAAAAAATGAACAGAAACGACACAAAGGTTTTTATGATCTTCGAGAAGATCGCTGTTTGATTTAATTTTACAGGTGTGAAATAAAAAAGTCTGAAGAAAATTGTAATGCGGCGTGTTCGTGTGAACTGCCATTTCGAGTTCCAACAGGTGTCATCATTATCCTAACAAGAATCGCGTGTCTTTGGTGCCTCGGGCGCATGTTCAGAACTCTCTTCCCAATCTGCTCCCAAGCTGACCCTTTTGTGGCCATTTTTTATCACACCTCCCATTCCCTCCTCATTGTGGTACCCCCTCTCTCATCCTGGGCCCAGTTGCTTCTGACATTTTTGAATTGCCAGGTTACTTTAGTTACTGAGATTCAATTCTGAACGTCAATGATCTCGGAACTATATGTTAATATTTTTAACAGCGAGCTAATGTCATTATGTGAATGTTTTTGCAGGATGCAGGATTTGAAAGATATCAATACTACATCCTAGAATACAGACTGGAATTTCGTTCACTACAGTTGCAAAGAAAAACGGAAGTGCTCGATTTTTAAATTTACATTTAATATACTGCTAAAAGGTAACGAAGAAAATCTAGACTATTGTTGTTCATTCCGAAACATGTTCAATTTCCGTTTTTGTTTATTATTTAACATTCGAATTTTTCCTCATCATGGTAACATTCTATTGATTTTTGGTTTATGATGCAAGTCATTTATTTCCCAACAGCGATAATTACATTTGTAATAAACATGTTAAATGGATGAATCGCTTTATCACTAGAACTACACCGTCGATCTGCAACTGATTGCTTCCATTCCTTTCGCCGTCATAGAGCAAGATTTTATAGTTTCTCAGACTGCCGTAAAATTGGGCAGAAAGCCCAGATGCTAGAGAAAAATCGATGATGCTTGTCAGCCAGAGGAGTGTCTAGGCCAGAAAGGGTTCTCACCGGACACTTGAAGGTTACTGCGTGACCGTTTAGCAGCAGCGGTGACGCCTCTCGGTGCAGTTAGCGTGGGACACGAACTGAACCCTGTGGAACGTCTGTACTTCGAAGCTCCTCAGCGTCTGACGTGGAGGCATGCGGCGCCGCCGCGTTCCGCTCCTCCCCGCCTCACCCCGCCCACCCTGCCCCAGGCCACCCGCGCCAGTCGCCGCCTCCACCTGCGCCAGCGCCGCCGCCGCCGGAGAGGTGTTCGTGCAAAGACGCTGACGCCGGCGCGGCGCCGCGACGCCCGTAGGGCGGCGGCTGCCGTCGGTCGGATGCGGCGCCTCTCGCGAGCTGGCACCGCCCCCGCCTGACCCCAGCCCCGCCCCCGCCCCCGCCTGCGCTCCGTGGGCGCCTCGGAGGTGTGCGCCCCCGGCCCCCGCGCCGATCCATACGTCTCGCACGGCAGACAGCCACCAAGGCGCGTCCGCCCCCGTCGCCGACGACCCCGTTTCCGCCGCCCCCGCGAAGGGCCTTTTGCGGCGCCCGCGAGCCTTTGATGAGGCCCCTGAGAGCCCCTCGCGCCGCCATCCATCACGGCTCATGGGCGCCGGCCTCGACCCTGGCGACTCTCGCTTTCTCATTTCAGCCCTGTACCTACATTAATTAATGCATTTTAATAGAACGACCCATTGTGTAGCACCTTCACCACAAACTTTTCACTTCGTGGTATCGTTCACAGACCTGCAATTCACTTCTGGGATTCAAAATATAGTTAATAAATGTGTCAATATTGTAGTGGACACGCCTTCCGGCAGATTCTCCATTTTGTCATACCTTTTATCGTTCACGCATCATCACTTACACTGTAATCTACGTAAATCGTTCACCATCTCTAAGACGTGTTAAAGCTCGGGTCAGAGCATGCATTTTAATATTGAATTCTAATTCCTTGAACAATAACAAAAGCTTGATGATTTGTCAAAAATCAAGTCGTGTTCAAAATGGAAAATCGAACTAGAGTGAAGCTTGGGGCCTCTACCTCTCATCTACAGCTAACTGCTGAACGATTCGCGTGCTGCACGCGTCTTGCATTTTCAATTCTTGAAAGCAAGTGACTGGAAAACGGATGGAAGTCAGAACAAACTAATTCTAAAAAAAAACAAGTCTAGAAAACCATTTTCTATGATTAGATTGTAAGAGAGAATATACATAAGACGTTTATTTCTTCCATTTGCCAAGCATTTTGTAAATGAATAGCAAATCAAAACACTATTCCGTTAGTATGATTGCATGATAATTTCGTAGGAAAGGAAGAGACAATATGATGAAACATCAATGCGAATGTTCGAAAGACGAAATCTGTCGGGCTAAGCTGTTTTTAAGAAACTTTTAATGGTACCGATTTCTCAATGCGTTGTCATGCGCAAATGAGTGCTTTCTGACAGTCACAAAAATTTGACCAAAAAAAAGCAGAGAATTTTCCAGTTCTCGGCCAATTCAAGGTGATGACTGGGGGGGGGGGGTGTTTGTGCGTTTCCAGGACTGTGTCATTTTTTTCTCGATTGCATTGTATAACTTAAGTGGGTGTGCGACACTCATAGGTGCCCGGATACATTTAATTTTTATAAACGTTAGAAAGTTTTTTCGTCCCTACACACAATATTTTCCGTTATATTGCGACAATACAAAGTGATTAACAGAAAATTGTTGTGTTCTACACATGTGTTAGAATCTGTCAGAGTCTGTATGAGGACACAAAAGTTCATAAATAGTTCTGTTTTTTGACCTTAGAATCCATTCTAATATTTGAAAGCCACAGCATGACTATTTAATTAGTGTGCTGCAATTGTTATGATTAAATCAATACTTGAGCGTAATTTTCTACAAGTAACAATTTATTGACAACCTGAATCGAGTAACCATGTAGTATTTTGTCCATTACGTAATACTTTGTCGTATTCCTTAGCAATCATAGCATGCTCTTTTCTTTAATCTTTATATGTTCCAGGTCTACGATTGTTCCATTCATTACTCCTTTTCTTGTAAATAAATTTAATTTTCGACGTTGCTTCTGGATCTTCAAGTTTTTCATATTCGAATTTCTTCTTATGGCAACAGGTTTTTGTATAATGGCTAATTTTGCCACAAATATAATAAGCGAATTTCTTCGTTTCTTTAATTTTTTTCTCAAAGCGAATTAGACTATCCCTTAATGATTCAAAGTCCACGTTTGAGTTAGTGTATGAAGTGGCAGTGACTTCACTAAATCTCGGTGGTAACTCATTGATGATAAAATGGACGAGCTTGTCGTCTTTTATGTTAGATCCTAACTCTATAATCTCGCAGGCTAGAGATCCAGCCCCAACTAGAAAATCATCAATTGATTCTTTCTCCATTAATTCAATTCTTGCAAGCTTCAGTTTAAGTATTGCTAATCTAGATAGTAAAGTCTAGATATTTTCTAGACTTTACAATCTTGAAATATCTTTGAGATTCCTGGTGTATCTCAATACGTACATCATAAACTGAGTATAGCCCTACGTAAGATTATCACTTTTTTCTTATGCTAATACATAATACTTACTCACGAAGAGTCTTCTCTCTTTTTCACAGATATATGCGAGCTGGACCTCCCACTACATTTAGATTTTATAAAATTTTACTATTATGTATCTAAATTTAATTACCTTGTATCATATATCATTTAAATTACCTTTTATCATCATGTATTTTACCGTAATTATTCTGTTAAAGTATGTATTATTTTCTCTCGAAGAGAACCATAAATTTACTGCCGACCGAAACGTTAAATGAATTGTAATAAAATGCTGACGTACTGAGGTTACGATTTTTGTCTTTTTTTGGCCTTGGACCTTTACAATATTAATGTATATTTATTTCATTTTGTTTTGAATTTGATTAAATTACTAACAAACTTTTCAACAATCAGAAGATATGTTTCTTCTCAATATTTTCAAATCACCCACTGAATTTCGACATCACACCCAAGACCCACTCAGACAACTCCACCGTCTCGCCACAAAATATAGCATCCACTTGCGATTTGGCGAAGTGTGCAGCTCAATCACGACATTATCTCACAAAAGTACCTCGATTAAGGTGAATATTTAATTCAGATTGAACAATAATCTCAAAGGAATACAAGTGGGTACGTTTTTTGTTAATAAACAATTTACTTGTTAACAGGTAATGTTTGACATATGACTGCGGTTGTCGTTAGCTAGAAGTGTTCCCCTCAATTCCGGCTGATGGCGCGGTTGCTATTATACAGCTAACCATTAAAAAAACTTTTTTCTCGCGGTCGCGGGTATGTAACTCTCACGAAAAATAGATAAAAACAATCTTTGAAGCGGGTTGTATATCGTGTCCAATTTTATTAGCATTTCATAACTATCAATATTTTTGTGCAGTCTTTTTAGATACTGAAAAATCGTTTGAAACAGTGATATCCTTCCCAACTATTTTTACAATTTCATTAAAAGGTTTTTAGAAAATCGTATCTTTCATATTCGTTTAAAACAGGGCTGCTCAAGCAGAGCAAATCGGGAGCGCGGAGCCATGTTGGCTACTGAGAGAGCAAGTCACCAGAGGCGCCGCATCTCGCGACTTGCGATAACTTCTGTCACAGTGTCCCGATAACTCCCGTAGCGGAAACGAAGTCGACGCTTTCACACCGACAAATTGCAAAGCAGCGTAGAAAGAAAAGTATCTTTTCGCATATGGCGGCAGCTATGCTAAATGTTTGGTTTGCAAAAACGTGCTTAATTACATGAAGTTTAATTTGCAACATTATACGGTTAATCATGCTGCTGAATACGATGAGTACTCGAAAAGAGAACGTAAGGAAGTTTACAGTGCTATGAGAAACAATGCGTTTGAAGAAGTACGTTTTGGAAATATTTTGATGTTCCTATATTGTTTAACAGTAAAATAACACAATGTAAAACGGGTTAATCTGATTTATTTTAACTGACCCTTCGGGAAGAAGAATCTTTCATTCTTCTCAAAATTAACTTCAGTGTCAAACATTGACAAATCGAGTTTTGGAGAATCTGTGGATGTATTCAGTACATTGCGTAAGGAATTTGAAATCCGATTTCAGGATTTGTTTGATTTACAATTAGAATTTAATATAATTGCTACACCATTTTTTCTTGATATAGGCTGTTTTCCTTGTGATTTTCAATTAGAAAAAACTGATTTGCAGAGTGACATTGAATTAAGAGATGTAATGTAAATATTCCTGGCGTGAGAACCAAGTAAAAAATTACATTTTTGTAATTTTTGAAAAAAAAAAGAATATAACAATATGACGTATATGCCATTTTATAGGGTACATTGGGCACTATCTCTACCAAAAATTTAAAGAAAACATTTGGAGCCAGTTTTGAGAAAAGCTTGTTTTTGTAATTTTTTAAAATTGCAAATATTGAACGCAGTATTGCACGAATACTAAAATTTTGAAAAAAATACACATGGCCTTAATGAAAGAACTAATTATGAACGACAAATTTCATTTGAAGGAAAACCTCTATCTTAAATTTTATAGTTGTCGGAAGACGCCTAAAAAATTAAAAAATTTTAAATTTTCAATAATTCAGAGTTAAACGTGAAAGTCGGACCTATGCCACGTTTATAAGTGTATTTTACTCTATTCTTACAAGAAATTTAAAGAAAAAGTTTGGAGCCATTTTTAAAAAAAATTGAAAATGTCTGGGGGGCTTAATGTAAAGTACCCCCAAATTCTAAAGAATGTTTTTCAAAATTTCAAAGCTTCAACTAGAGCCAGATGGACTGGGATTACTTCAATTTTTGAAAGATCGAACGGACAGTTTAGGCGCTAGTAGTGTTCACAGACGGACTGTCTGACGGACGGTCAGACGGATAAACGGACAGACAAACGGAGGGACGGACGTTTTGAGAAAACACATTTTCGGTATCAGGGAACACCAAAACGTGTATTTACGTTGAAATCTCGAAAGCAATTTTCCGTAGCATCACATAACTCTCTGCACATTGTATATTACTCCGTAAATACGTACTACGTATACGAGATAGTAACTAGAGATGCTACAAATGGCACAGACTTTCTCGTAATTAAGTTTTCTAATTTCCTTGATGTGGACTGGTTCTGTCCAGTATTGCCCCTCCTTATTCCAGTTGCCATCTATCGCCGCCCAAGGTAGTACATGTTTTTGTAATATCCTCAACTTTTCGGTTTCAAAATAGTAGAACCGAAATATTATTTTAAGAATATTAAAGAAGGCTAAAGCCTCGTCATAAATAGTTCGATCATTGAAAACTTTGGAGCCGCTTTTAGGAAAATGGTGTTTAGCGTTACTGCAAATGCGAAATTTGAAGTCCTTATTCGCAGGAATCTATTGAGTTTTCGAAAAATTTAATTTGATACAATCTGAAGAGCTTCCACTCACAAATACAAAAATGTATACAAATTGGTGAAAATGTGAATATTGACAACGTGAGAGATATTTTAAAAAAATTACATTTGTAAATTTTTTTTTCAGAAACAAGACTATACGAAAAAACCTTTGCGGCATATTAAACAGTGCAGTTAGCACTATCTATTGGAAAAGTTTGAAGAAAAATTTGGAGCCATTTCTAAGAAAAAGGTGTTCGAGCGTTTCTGAAAATGCGGAAATTTGAGCTTCTTTTGTAATGTATCTGCTCAGTTTTCGACAAATTTTATTTCACATTTTTTTAAGCAGATGCACTCATAAATATCTACATGCACTCATAAAATTTATGAGAGAAACAAATATATCTGGTTTATACGTTTCGAATTCAAGGGACAGCGACATAAACCAGATCGATCGGAGAATATCAAAGTTTGTTGAAAATCCCACCCACGGTTTAACCGCTAAAGATGTACACAGATGGACGGACGGACAGATAGACGGACGGATTTTTAGCCGTAAACCAATTTTTCGGTATGAAGGGCCCACAAAACTTGAATTCTGATTACACAATTTTCTATATGCTACATTAAATAGCATATACTTCCCATTTAAAGTCATGGTAACTAGGTATATACTAGGCATTTTCGGATCCCCTGGATTCCGTAGACTCCCCCAGGGGACCAAGAAGTTCATTCTCTTCATTTAATACCAGCAATGATAAATTGCGCCATCCTGATTTAAAAATTGTGTGTAGAGTTTAATAGAGCTTCTGAGAGCAATTAACGAGATAGTCGGTACATCGCCTCGAGACATGATCCCCAATGCCTTCAGGGCACTGACTGTTGATCGTGGCTGTGGATCGAGGTTTCAACCACTGCTGGCAGGATTCTGGCGTTGGGCACTCCATGAAGTTGGACTGCCAGGGGAATGACTGGTTGGTTTTTTGATTGATTGATTTTCTAGTGTTTCCGGGCGCGTCAACTGCTTTGGTCATTAGTCCCGTTAGTGTAGTACATGTTTTTTCTCGGGAGATGGCGGTGATCTTTCCCTCTCTGGATGGCGAGATCCAGCGCTGACCTACCGTCGGCTAGTGAGGTCCCTTTAAACAGGACTCTCCCACCAGCGGGACACCGCCCTAGTCGGGACCAGTTCTAAACTCCCGACCGGTCTCCCGGAATATGTGGTAGTGTAGTGCATGTTAGTGTAAGTGTGTGTGTAAGGGGGAGAGGATAGGACAAGGAAGAGGAAGGACAGATGGCGTTCGGTCCGTGGCCCGTTTGGTAGGGTACTGCTCCGGCATTCGCCTGGTGTTTATCGGAGAAACTTCGGAAAACTACCGATCAGAGCAGCCGGCCGTTAGAATTCTCCTCCAGACAGCGACTGAACTCAACCTAGCTGAAAAGCTAGTGTCGAAAATCCTGCCGCTGTCAGGACTCGAACCTAGGACCTCTCGGTCAGAGGCGCTGTAGTGACATCAGTTCATGCACTGAGCTACCGCTCCCGGTGACTGGTTGGTACTTAACCACTTTTTCCTTTCCCTGCTTTTAGCAGGTTAGACCCACCCTCGTGGTCGACAGTCACATCGACCACGTGGACCCCCTTTCGGCTTTTTATTACCAGGTCATGTTTGAGTCTATCCCCTTTGGCAACGGAGAAAGTGGCTTCCGTGGACACCACAGTGTCTGATTTCCGGAGCATCTTCCCCTCTATAAAGTTCTTTATCTCGTCATGACGCTTTATTCTTACTGGTTTCGTAACTCGTTCACTGACCGAGGATGTGATTCATAGTTAATATTAGAGGAAGTAATTTACTACTTTTAGGAACTATACACTTCTGGAAACTGCAATTTACAATACGATTTTTTCTGCCCCAAAATTGCCATTTTTCGTTGCCATATTACAAAATTGTCTCTGCACAACGTAACTAAAATGTGACAATAAAAATATTAATCTAATTAAATTGATTTTTGGTTATTTTTATTTCGGTTAATTTTTTGCAAAAAAACGTCACACTATTGTTTAAGTAGTCGGTAGGAAGTCGTTCTACATTGAACGAAGAATTTATTTCAAGCTGCCGGTTCTCACACTCTGTGGGATCTCCGTGATCTTGCGCAATTTCTCTTGCGTAGGTACTTTTACCTATAAAAGCATTCTTCTTAAGTTGAGTTCTGTACTAGCTGCTATTTTTAGCATTTCCTTTCCTCCAGTAAGCATTGTTACAGAGAACTGGAAGCTTATTTAAATGACTTTTATTATGAATAGTTTATTTTGAATTATCACAATAATAGTGAGATGTGGTAGAACTACTGAGGAATGATACTTAGCGGAATTCAAATTCAAGAACGTCTACTGTGAAACCATTTTACACAGAACAAATTTCGCAGGAAATGACAGCTACAGGGAATATTTTTTCCATCTTCACAAAGAAATATGTATCTTTACATAGTGTATAAGTCTCAGTTTAACGAACATTATTACCTGATGCATGTAGAAGGGGAGTCAAGTAACTTCCTGATTTTGAAACACAGAATTCCCGATCATCCTTCGCTCTCTGTCAGAAGATTCCCTGAGAGAGGGCCATTGTCACGAGCCCCTGGGCCGCGAAACGCCAAATAGGGAGGTGTATGTGGGAGATGGGGTGGGGCATCGATCAGGGGCTGGCGGGCGCCGCTCAGCACGGTGCCAGGTCCTCGCGGCGCCGGGGGCGGCGGCGGCGGCGGGGGCGGGGTCGCGAGGAGGTCGCATCGCCCGCCCACTCACCGCTTCGCGCGAAGGCGCCCGAGGCCTCACACGCGCCAGGGATGTGCAAGCTCACTTTCGGACCGGCTGAGACTAGCTCATGGCCACTGTCTCTCCGGCGACAGATCGGGAGGTCCTAAGGTTCAAGTCTCGTTCCTCGCGGATTTTCGTCTCTAGCCACATACCGAGGTGCCAAAAGTCGTGGGATAGAATTATGCAAATATGCAGATGGTGTGACGTACTAGAGTGAAAAACACAGACGACTGTTCTGATTGAATAAATACAATATATTTACAGATTTTTACAATTAATGTACAATGATATGATACAAAAATCTAGCCCCTTGGCAACCTTTCAATTCTCTTAGCCGCGAAACCCCGCGACCGTCCCCTAGGCCTCGCCCAGAACCACCGCTTCGGAAGCAGCAAAAAGCAACGCGAAGTGCGAAGCTGTCGGACATAGAGTCCCGTAACTACACCAGTTACATGGCTTGTTGCCAAACCGATCTTCGACCTGAAGATCACGTGCAAGGATTGCACTGGAGATACCTCACGCCTTTCGACACCCAGCGTATCCCGCGAGGCGCCTGTCGGCGCGGCCTTAAATATCCGCCGGCTCGCCCCCACCCTACAAGCAGCGGGCGACACACGGCTCGCTGGCCAGCCTTTCCAGAGCTACAACCGACACCTCTTAGACTCGCATCCGCGCGCGTCCCTTTGAAGGAAATTCCAGCCGGGATTCCTGAGGGCTTTTCCAACCGGCGCGGCGTGGCGCCGCCACCCTCCACCCACATCCGGCTTAACGCGGGTTTCCCCGAAGCGGCCCGACGCACCGGCGCCGGACCAGGCGACGCTACAGACCCTCCCATGCCGGGGGTGAGAATTTTTTTTCGCAGCAAAATATGCCCAGGAAAAAAATTCTGCTAAGTTACCTGGTCGTGAGACCTCCACATCCTAATTTTTATATGAACATGAACATAATTATACCAAAATATCAAACCCTATTTAATCGAAATGTGTGAAATAAATCTCTGGGCTGTCCCCCCTCCCTTTTCACCTAAGCTATGTTGCCATTACATTTAAACCTTACTCCTATATACATACATAGGTATTCTTGACGCATCTTGAATTACATATGATCCTGAAATACAAACATTTACTTTACATTGAAATATTACATAATAATTCTTGACGCATCTTGAATTACATAAGATCCTGAAATACAAACATTTACTTTACATTGAAATATTACATAATTGTGGAATTCGTTACATACATCATGTGCCGTTCTTAACTGAATTTATTGACACATGTATGTATCTACATATAAAAATATAAAAAAAAAACAACAAAACAATTTTACCCTTGAATTTACAAAATTATTTACATAGAATTTCACCGACATTTATACATGTCATGAACGTGCGTGTTCCCTATTCTCGCCGGTGGATCAATTCACATCATCAAACATGCGGCTAAGCGCATCTGCATTAACATTTTCTGAGCCCTTTTTGTGCCTGATGCGTAAATCGAGGTGCTGGATTAAAAGAGACCAGCGTAATAATCTGGGGTTTTTGCCGGCCGTATTACGCAACCAGACCAACGGATTGTGGTCGGTTTCGACCTGAATTGTGTCCTGCCCGTCGAGATAAATTTTAAGTTTATCCAACCCCCAAATCAGCGCTAAACACTCTAGTTCTGTGGTGCCATAATTCATTTCGGCATCATTTAATTTACGGCTTAGAAAAACGACTGGTTGTTCTACTCCCTCGTCATTTACTTGGTAGAGAACCACGCCTAAGCCTCTCCGAGAAGCATCTGCCTGAACTCGAAATTCCTTGTTATAATCAGGTGCATATACCGCCGTTTTTTCACTGAGAGCTTGTCGCAGCTCATTGTAAGATCTTTCACATGCCTCTGTCCAGACGATCTTACCCTGGCGTTCGCGCCCACGCAGCACATCGGTCAGCGCCGCCGCCTTCTCCGCAAACCCTGGTATCAAACGTCGATAGTATCCTACCAAACCGAGCAAAGAACGCACTTGTTTCTTTGACTCTGGTCTGGGAAAGTTTTGGATTGCTTGTATCTTGGCTTCGGCCGGTCGCAATTTCCCGTTACCGACTACGTATCCAAGATATTTTACGTTAGCCCGCGCGAACAAACACTTGCGCGGTTGCACTGTCAATTTGGCGGATTTTAATATTCGAAAGACCGTCTCTAGGTGTCGGAGGTGTTCTTGCCAAGTGTTACTGAAAACCGCGATGTCATCAAGGTATGGTACCGCGAATTCTTGGCATTTATTCAACAAGGTGCCCATAATGCGACAACATTGATAGGGACCGTTCTTTATTCCGAAAGGTAATCTAAGCGGCCGGTACGTGCCGAAACTGGTCACGAACGCCGAATACCTTTGTGCCCTTTCCGTAAGACCGATCTGCCAAAAACATTTGCAAAGGTCCAGTACACTTATAATTTTAGCTGCAGCTACCTGCTCTATCCGTTCTTCGAGATTGGGTAACGGAAAGTATTGGGTCTTAATAATTTCGTTGAGGCGCCTATAATCAATACAGGGCCGTGGTTTTTTGCCCGGTGCTTCAACCAATATCATGGGAGACGTATAATCACTCTCCGCCTCCACAATGATATTGTCGCGAAGCATTCTATCGATTTCTTCCCGTAATATCTTAGCCTGCCTCGGCGATGTACGGTAGGGTACGCTTCGAACCACTTTGCTAGTATCAGTTAACTCGATATCCATAGTTGTGATATCTGTCAATCCGGGTTTCTCACTAAATATAGACCTGTACTTACAAATGACCGTTTTCAGAGCGTCGCGAAACTCCGGTTCGACCTCAGTCCCGCTCAGCATTTCTTCCGCGTCAAAGTCGCAACAATCCAATTTAAGCGCATAGCGATCTAGCGCGTCTTCGTCACCTGCGTCTGTCACAGTCGTAGAACTAAGCACATTCAAGTACTCTGTCCGCTGGTGGTATCTCTTAAGCATATTAATGTGATAGACGCGGGGTTCCTTCCGCCCCGGCATCTGGACCACATAGTTATGTTCCGAAATTTTCTCGCGAATCTCGCCCGGCCCTATCCACTGAACCGCGAGCTTCCGCGTCCTGTTAGGTGCGAGAACCAACACCTTCGCGCCTATCTCGAAAGTACGTGAGACCGCCTTCCGGTCATACCACACTTTACGTTTCTGCTGTTCTTCAGCCATTCTATTGTGAGCTAGGTCACGGGAGCGTTTCAAACGATTGATTAATTTGAATACATGCTCAACTACAGAATTTTCTTCACTTTCCGCAGTTCCCGCAAGCCTTTCATCAAGAAGTGTCATGGGGGTACGGAGATTCTTCCCGTACACCAATTCGGCAGGAGAGAAACCTAATGATTCGTGCACACTCGTGCGCAACGCGAACATAATAGCGGGAAGCTGGCATTCCCAATCCGTCCCTGCCTCCAAACACAGAACCTTCATAAGCCGGTTCATAGTTCGATGCATTCTTTCGACTGCGTTTGATTGAGGATGATACGGCGAACTTCTCACCAGTTTAATGCCAAACCGCTCGGCGAATTCCGCTGTCAAAGCACCCGTGAAGCAAGTGCCCTGGTCGGTTTGCAATTCGCGTGGAAATCCTATTCTACTGAATAATTCTAGTAATGCCTCAATTACAGTGACCGAAGTTAGGTCCCGTATCGGAATCGCCTCGGGATACTTCGTGGCTAAACACATCGCCGTTAAAATAAACTTGTTTCCGGTGACCGATTCTGGAAATGGGCCACACGCGTCGACATTCACTTTCTCGAATGCCTCGCCCGTTATAGGAACAATTTTTAAAGGCGCGCGAAGTTTTTCGCCGCCGTTTCCTACTCGTTGGCAACTGTCGCAACTACGCACATAGTTTTCAATATCCTTATAGCAATTCGGCCAGAAGAAATATTTGGCCATGGCATCTTTGCTTTTTGTGACCCCCAAATGGCCGTGAGCAACTTCATGACAGAGTTTTAAGATCGTGCCACGATACACCCGCGGTATTACTAACATAGTGAACTGCTCTCCGCGCTTACTATGCCGGACACGAAACAATAGGCCGTTTTTCATAACATAATCGCGCCGATCCGTCTCGGGTCCTTCCGCACGCTCAATCAACGGCGCGAGCTCCTTGTCTTGCCTCTGAGCTGTAGCAAATTCGGTGGGGTCCAAACGAGCCAAAGCAATGCTACCGAAATCTAATTCAGATTCCTGATAGTTTGATTCTGAGTTGCCCGGGGCGTCGACCTCGCCCTGACCAACTCTATTGTCATCCTCGGTTTCTTCCGAAGCGGTTACCTGGAACGCGTCCTGCTCTCGGCCGTTTCCTGTACTCTCGGCAGGCTCTACCGCCTCTATTGTCTGGGGCCCTTCCGCCCTTAAGCGCTCAGCAACTGCTTGCGCCCTAGTCCGCACAGCGCAGATAGGCTGTGGTTCTAAGAAACCTTGCTTTATTTCCTTCAAAATCGTAGCAGAACGATTACTAAAAATGTAATAAGGCAAGTCGCAATTCTTCGCGACTGCGGCCTCTGTACCAAGAGTACCGAATGGCCCTACAATCTCTACCTTGGCTACCGGTAGGTTTTTCGGCGCTTCGTCCAGGGGCTGCTGAACCCATACGGACTCGCCGGTGTATTGTGTCGGCGTGACGTGCTTTGCGTTGATGACGTCAATCGTCGCCCCCGTGTCACGGAGACAGGTGACTGTTTCGCCGCAAATTTTGGCAAGAAATGTGTGTGGAGACAATAACTCTGGCGCACTAGCGTCGGCCACGTGACACATCTTCTCGCTAGGTTTATTGTTATTTTGAGGACAATACCTTTTTATGTGACCTGGTTTTTTACATAAGTAACACGTCCGTTCTTGCGGCTTCTCGAACT